>VXBA01001030.1:676-57324 GCA_013399895.1 Serilophus lunatus | reverse complement strand
TCCCCGCGCCCATTTCCGCAGTGCTGGCAGTGCCGCCGACGTGGTGCCTCCGCCTCTGCGCCGGGCCCCGCCCGCCCGCCGCCTCCTCGGCCTTGTCTCCCGGCGGCCTTGGGCTCCGAGCCCGGCGCAGGGGCCGCTCGGCCCGTGTCACGGCCGGGGCCGGGGGAAGGCGCTGTGGCGGCGGGCCGTGTGTGTGTGGGCAGTGTCCGTGCAGGGCGGCGGCGGGGCCGGGGGGTGCCGCCCGCAGCCCTGAGGTGCGGTTGTATCTCGCCGCTGCGCGGCCCCTGCGGCTCGGGCCGCAAGGATGCTCTTCCCAGCCTCGGCTGGAGGTGCTGCAGCAAACTGCGTGGAGACAGGCTGTCAAAGGAAAATTAAAAGCCCTGAGTCTTCCAGTCTTAATGTACAGAACCTTTTATTTTATTGGGTTTTTTTAATCCCAGTGCTTTTCCAGGTGTCTCTTGCGGCTTTTTAAAACGTGTTGAGCCATGGAATGTCAAGAGATTGGAACGGAGCTTAAAGGTGATCTGCTCCCAACCCCCGCCTTGCCGTGGCCGGGGACTCCTCCCCTTGGACGGGGGTTGCTCCGGGCCCCGCCTAGCCCGGCCTCCAACACCTTCTAAAAACTTACTGCGCTCTGTTTGTCACAGCCTGCTGCGTGACAAATAATGCTGCTGGCATCCCCCGTGTGCTGAGGGAATGAGTTGCTGCCTGGAGCCCCTTTGCCCACGTATTTTGTGCTTCCTCAGCCCGGTGTGGATGGGAGCAGCATGCTTTGACCAAACTGTTGTCAGGACGGGGTAACTGATGTAGGTAACTATTGTGCATCTTCTTTGTTGTTTTCCTCGTTCCTGGCTAAATGCTTTCTTTAATACATTTGGTGACACACCTGTTATTTTAGATGCTCTTCTCAGGGTATCTCCTTAATTGTGCTTCATACCTATGAACCAAACTATCTGTTGCTAGAGTATAATTATACATTACAGTTGCATTACACATGACCTTGTTAAACACACTGGATGCAACTACTACGTGATTTTTATCTTTTTTTTTTTTAGCCTACATTTAAGCTCTGAAAGCTTTTTGAGGCTTCTGCAGTAGCAGCTGTCGTACGAGCGAGTCTTAGGAAATACATCCCAGCCATAATGACTGTGCTGCAAGCATTAGGCTGTAGGTGATTACTGAAAATTCTGACTTTTCTTGAGTGTTTAGTTGAGTGACACCTCATTAAACCAGAGGGCAGGAGATACCTGTGCAGACTCAGGAGAGGTTGGTCAGTGCAGGGAGATGCAAGATGGCAGTGCATAGTTCAGAACCAGTGTGGCAAATTCTTGGCGCATCTCTAAAAAGTATAATCGCGGAAGTGGTAGAGACAAAGAGTTGCTTTGGTGCATCGGTCGTGATTACCCTTTTACAGTGAAATATCCTCAGTGTGGTGGTCTGTGCTGTGCTCTTGCATTTCAGTTGCTTGAAATATGAAATACAGGATGGCTGTGTGTCACTTCTGAAGTTGTTGCAGCTGCTTGAGAGCCAAATATGGGGAGATTAAGGTAGAGAAAGGAAACACAGAGAGGAAAACAGCTCACAAGTTTGGTGTTGGTTTTCTGGTTAGGGTTTTGTTTTTTTTAATTCCTGTGGCTTTTCTCCTGAGTTGCTACAGGAAGCTAATTTTAATTAGCAGTTTTAACTGCTGCAATGGTTGTTCTTGAAGTGAATTAAATATGTCAACAGCAGTAAGTTGGTTTTGCTTTAATTTAGTTCTCCTATTCTAATAGAGCTGGTACTGAAGTGCCACTTCATATTGTGTACAGTTGTCTGTTGCCAAAATGATGGCGATGGGCTGGGTGTTAGTGCTCTTCCTCAGATGATGGCAGCTGAACTCACACCTCTGATGATGGAAATTCATAGTCGGTGGTGAGTGTCCTTTTAGTTCCAGGGGTGGTTTCCCTCAGCCTTCCAACCAGGGAAGGTCGTGTAGATTTCACAGTGATCACAAATTTGTCTCTGGCCCTTGATTTAGAGTCTTTGGAAATGGCTCAGCTGCCTGGTGGTGACTCAGCAATTAGTTGTAAACAAACTGTAGGAGAAACGTAAGGCAGACTCAGCTGAGGACAGATGTTAACATTTAGCTCCTCTTTCTTTGCAGCACTAAAAAACAAAGTGGGTTGTGTGAACCAGAAGCAAACCAAAGAAACCCCCCTGCACTTGTACAAGACACCTGCATGAATTGTGATTCCACATGGTTTCATCTGCTTAAACAGGAATTCAGTATGATCTCAGTCTCTTAAAACGACAGCCACAGAAACTGGCTGTGGAAAACTGCTTTGTGCTCAACAGCTCCTGTCCCTTTGCATTGCCTGCTTCGTTGGGCACTGACATTCACTGATGCTTTGTTCTGGTACCTCAGGCACAGCAGCTTTTTGCAAATGACATTGATTCTCCTCAGGTTGTTAACTGTTTTTTAATATATATAAAAGTGAAGGGTTTTTTAATAATTAGAACCGATTTGGAATCTAGTTAGCTTTTGTTATGGGAGAGACTTGGAGTGGCATGGCTGTATTGCAGGCACTCAAACAACATGGCCATGAATCTGTGGGGTTTGTTGTGGCTGTAGAGTTTCACGGAGCTGGAATCCTGAGGAGAAGAGTACAGGTATTTGGAATATTGACTGCTGTGAGAGTTTAGCGGGGAAAACGTTTTGGATATTTTCAAAGCATTATTGGAATTGGAAAATACATTTAGAAGTTGATGTGTGGTGCATTCTGCTTAGGGCTGCACTTCTGAGACCTTTGTGGTTGATGATGTCTTTCATTTTAGTTGCTGATTTTGGTTGTTGGTGTCTGCATCCTCTCTTGCCTGCACATCTGCTCTTGGCCACCAGTTGAAGTTGAGATGGACTTTGGCAGTTTCTGCAGTTGATGACTGAAAGTCTGTCATTTTCTATTTAATGTTTTTGCGTATAATAGTGAAATCTTTTTTTACTTCAGTATTTATTACCAGCAAGGTACCACATGGGAATAAAGTGAGAATGGTACAAGATTTCTGTGAGAACTGAAATATTATTTTTCAGAATATTTAATATGCATTAAACAGAATTGTGTTATATTGGAGTAGGTTTACTGGATGCTATCAGAGAATGCTCCTGAACTTTAGTGTACTTACAGATCCAGTTTTGCAACAGCTAGATTTCTTGCCACCAACATAACTTGTCAGTTGTAGCCCATCTAAATGTCTTTGTGATCCATGTTGCTGCATCTTTCATAAGCAAATTGTCTTCTGCTTTACTTGGATGTGTTATTCAGCAACCCTCTGACCTTTTTTCCTAATGAACTTCCACTTGCTTTTCAATTCCAGCAGATAGTTGCTGGATCAACAGTATCTCGAACATACTCTTCTTAGGAGATGATGATGAAAGAAAATAAAATTGCTAGGTGATCTAATCCTCCTCACTCTCTAGAGTAAAGTAAGCTGTCTCATCAGCCATTTCACTTGTCCTTAGTTCTGGGACAGCCCTTTCCTGGCTGGCAACGTGCACGACCAGAGTCTCTCTTGCCCTTGTTTTCTACAGGCATGTGATGGTCCTTCTTGGCTAAACAGGTTCCCATCCTACTGGAGTTGGTGTTAACACCCTGTGACAGCTTGAGAGCTTGTTGGTACTGAGAACCCGAGTTCTGATCTGTGCTGCTTCTGTCTTGCTTTGAGACCCTTCCAATGATACTTTAGTCCCTGAAAGAGCAAATACTGGGAGTATATTCTCAGTGTCTGGCAAGTTGTCAGCTACAATTAACAAACTCCAAGTGTTTGTCCGTACAAAGAGTTTCGTGAGACTGTTCACGTGCACCTTCGTACTAATTCTAACACTTTATTTGAAAGAAACCCCAGACACCTGCCTACACAAAAAAAATCCAAACCCATTCCCAATTTTGACTAAAAAGGTTTTATTATGAATGACTGGCAGTTTCTGTGTCTTTTGTGATCATCTAAGGCTTTTTTACAGGCTCACCTAACTTAATTTTGTTTGGAAATTATTTTTATTTCTTTATTTTTTCAACCTGCAGTTAGGTTTTGAGTAGTGCCACATAAAGTGAGACATGGTTAAGCTGAACAGCCCCTCTGACTTTGTTAGGCCTGTGCTAATTGTTATGTAGAAAGGAAGAGTTAAATCACTGGCTTCAAATATGCTGTTGAAAACATTTATTTAGATGTTGAAACTGAATCATCTTTAAAAGAGTAAAAAAGTAATTTTTTTGTTACATTACCTTTCCCAAAATTATGTGGCCATCGTGAAGGATTTTGGAGGTTATTTTTCTTCCCTTCTTGTCCATTCTGAGATATGTGAAGTTCTCTTGCTCTGTAACTGACAGTTGGGAATTTTTTAGTCTGTCCTTTCTATAGATTTAAATGAAGCTTTCTCATTTGATAACAGAGTTTTGACTAACAGATAACTTGGCTGAAAAGAGGTTAAGAGAAATCTCTGCTTTGGGTTAGTGTCTTGTGCCCAGTCCTGTGAAAGATCCATACTATGCTTTCCTGAGTTGCACAAAGCTGCTGTGGTTGGAAAGGAAGGAGAGAGGGAATGAGCTGCAGCCTGTGATGAGAAAAGGGCTTATGAAACATCTGGAAGCTCTGCAGGCTCCTAGGAAGAACTAGAAGCACCTCATAAACCAGGTTATAGGTCTGTATCTTGTGACATTTGTGCTGTGCAATAAACCAAGTCAGTTTTAAAATCTTATGTTATTTGGGACTTGCCCATTGTTTGAAACTGTCCTTAACTTATTTAAAGATTTATTTTCATTTGTTTTTCTAGAGGAAGGAACATAGCAGAAAAGGGAGGCTTGTTTCTGCTCAGTTGGCACTGTGGCTTTGGTGCCATGGACAGCCAAGCTGACAGAGTTGGTTACACCTGAAAACAGTTGTTGCTCCCCTTACCTTGTAGTGATTTTGGTAGTCTGCCATGATCTGGATCAACCCACTAAGACAGAAAACTACCTACTTTGTAGGTTAACTTCTCGCTTAGTGGCTGAATCAGCTGATTTGGCCTTGGAGCTGTGCTTTCCAAGGTCTGGAGTACTTTGAGGGGAGGAAACTGGACCTAGGAGGATTGGTGAGAGAAAGATAACAAAGTGGAAGGAGGTCTTCATCTCTGTGGGTGGTGAGCTGATTGTCACTGTTTCATGTGCAGCAACCACAAGAAAAATAGTTCTGTGAGATGGCTGAATTAATCCAGGGTTTATCTGCTGCCAAAATGAATAGACCTTGTTAACACTTCTCGTCTCAGCTTTGAACTCTGTTGCTTCTTAGCTGTCAGCATCACTGCTTGATGATCCTTCAGGGAGCCAGCTCAGCTCACAGAGATGATTTGAAAAACATAACCAAACAAACAGTAGATATTGTCATATCAGCGTAAGAGCCCTGAGGAGGAGAAACTGTGTGGGAAGGAGTGAGTCTACTCATCAGAGATAGCAGGCAAATTAACAAGAGAAATTTGTCTTCACGACTGTTTTGATTCCCAGGTTGGGAGGAGTAATACCACAGTTCTCTCCTCTGTCACCTTTCTTGGGCTATAGTGGTGCTTAGATAAGCAAGTAAGGAAATTGTATTAGCCCTCTTTGCCTCCTTTTTTGAGTCATTTTTTAGTTTTGAGCCAGACCAGCTTTTCAAGACCAACGTCAGTGGAAGGAACACTGAGTTCTGAGTTTTGTCTAGTGGTAAGAAAAGCCTGGAAGCTTTCTGCATGTTGAGTGATGCACCCTTGGCTTCACAGCCAGTAACCAAACTCCCTTGCCCTATTCCCAGGGAGTCACGGGAGCTGCAAGGGGAGGAGGAAGGAGGTCAGCCCTCCCTTAGCCAAAGCCTGGCTGAGCTGTATCATCACCTGTGCTGCTGGTTCCAGAGCTGCCTTTTGTTTTTTAATTATTACCGTGGGTGCAGGCTGCTGCTGAAAAGGACCTTTCCCTTTGTTACGTGTTTTGTAGCCCTAGTTTCATGCACACCCTATTTTGGGTGACTGTAGGGACCATAGTCCTGTGCTTTCTTGCTACAGCTCACTGCACAACCCATGAGTGGGAAGGAAGGAAGGCCTTGGGCAGCTTTACCGCTGGGCTGTGCTGCCTTGCAGGGCCCTGAGGTGAACACAGATGTTGATAGAAGGGAGGGAGGTGCTGCAGCTGAGCCAAAGTGGGCAGTAGCAAAGCTCTGGCAATGCCTTGCTTAGGGAAATGGACTGCAGAGTGGCATCCAGATAAGGAGGAAGTGCTTAAGGGAGGCAGGAATTTTGAGGGATGACCTGGTCTGCCGGTTTGGAATTCAGAGCCGGGGGGTAAAATGACTCCAGCACAAGTTCCACTTCCCATCACTGTTTGAGAAATAAGAAGGATCAAGTGATCTTAAAACAGGCACTTGGAAAAAGCAAGCTGCCTCTCCTCTGAGCACATAACCCATTGTTTTCATTTGTTTCTAAGCAATAGTTTTTGTTTGCCCTGGTTGTTGGAGTGTATTCAAGCTCTCTTGCTTTAAAATACTGGAATTTTTTTTTCTCTGGGAGTGGTTTATGAAGCTATATTAAAATAATTATGGCAGTAAAACAGAGAATGAGCTAATAAATAACTGAATCTATCCCTTTTGTATTCTATAGTTGACTACCATAAGTCATGCTCAGCTACTTTTCAGAGTGTCTGCCTCATTTCAGGTGTAATATTCACAGAGCTAAGTGAATCAGATACCTGGTAAGCAGCCACTCTGCTCTTGGAGTTAACCAGTGTAGTTACTTTAAGCCACCTGTATGCCATGGAATTACTGCCATGCAGCTGCTAATTGATCTTTGTCGCATTCCTGAGTGATGAACTCACAAGTTCATGTCCAGCTTCTGTTCCTGGTGCATATTCCTGGCTGTGTCTGATCCTGCATTCTGCTCAGGCTCTGAAAGTGTATGGACTACAAACATTCTCATAGGAAGTGTTGTGATGCAAACATGCTATCTGTTAAAACTATAACATTACAGCAAAATATAATTAATAAATATAAGCAACAAAATGCTATGACCTAAATTTAACAGGCACTACGGCCTTGTTTGCATCTTTTTGAACTTCTGTTTCAACCAGCAGCAGTACAAAACTTAGGGACTTCCAGATGGCTTTTTGCTGTAAGGTTTTGAAGCAGCAGGAATAGCATTAAACAGGAACTAGTTATTTCGTCTGTTTGTGCATGTGCAGCCATCAGTCTGTAGGCTGCTCCTGCAAGGGCTGCTCTGGAGGCGTGACTGGAAGTGCAGTCATGTCGTGCCAGTCTGAGACAGGACTTGCATCATCAGGGCTGTGCTTGTCTGTCATCTTGGCTCTGCTGACCGTGGTGTTTGTGTGTCCACTTAACCCAGTTGGTCACCAGCCTCATAACAAGAAGAAATACCGGCTGGCCCCTTGGGAACTAGTGCTGGAACGCCTAATGAAGTGTCACATTGTTGATGAGCTTTCAAAATATTGTTGCAACATTTCTAAGATTTGTGCAGAAATGTTGGATGGGTTTGAGGTTCTGGCTTATCCAGTGATACTGAAATACGTTGTAAGGTTAATGGCAAAAGCTGTTACTGATGTGACTTATAAGTTGGTTTTTGTAAGGTGGTGATTGTGTTCTGTGATGGGACAGTTGTATTTCATTGGTGATATAAAAGTTATCTGTGTATATATGTTCTCTGAGTAGAATTATTAATATTTTAAGAGTTTTGTGTTCTTTGTCCCTGCAGCTCCAGCATTCTGCCTGTCCTTTTCCCTTTTCCTTCCTTATCTCCAGTGCTTTTCCCTGTTCCTCCTCCACTTCTCTTGTGTTTGCTAGTATTTTTTTTTGGACAAAATCTGTGCCTACTTCCAAGCTGCTTGTGTACTGACAGCTTTCCAGCATAAACTAGATAGAGATCTAGTAGGGTAGATGCAAGTTTTGCCCTGGACTACAGTTCTGTGCCACTCTGTTATTGATCTGCTGCATTTCCTTTCCCTCATTTGAACTGGCTCTCATGCTTGTCTGACCCAGCATTAAGCTATTTCTGTTTGCTTTGTCACCCTTGTTGTCAGATTAGTGTGCTAACCCAGCAGACAACTAATTGCTTCAGAACTCATCTCAGCCAAATGGAAAAATGGGCACAAACAAACTGTAGGGAAGGGAGCAGAGGTAGCAGCACCAGCAGCTGGCTTGGGCTGTTGGAATTGCTGCAATGTTTGGGATATTAAGCCGGGTGTCATCGTATGGTCACAACTTGTTTTGTGACAGAACTAAATGCAGGTCTCCTATTTCTGTTAGATTTAATTGAAACTGGCCACTGGTCTAAGATTTTTAAGTCCAAAATGAGAGGCAGATGGTGATCGTGTAGGCTTTGTTTCCTCACTAAACCATAGTAAAAGCTTTGCTGAATTTAGTATTAAAAAGATCAGTGTCACTCCATGCAAACCTCTAGGATGCGTATCTTGTGCCTGCAGTGTGGTTCTTCTCTTTACCCCTCTGCATGCTCTTTTATTACCAGATAGGTCTCTTCTGATGAGCTGTTGCTGACCTCTAGTATGTGGCTAAAATAGCCTTATCTTGCTGGATAGATAAAGCAAAGTACAGCAGGAACTTGGATGCTGCAGTTTTGTATGTTATGTGATATTACTGTCAAATTTTTAAAGGCTGAAAATATGAAGTTTGTCTGAGCAGAACAGGAAGAATAACTCCTCCAAGTAAAAGAACAAGGAACAATAAACTGTTGCATTTACAAACTGTTTGAATACTCCTCTCAACTACATGAACTTCTACTTTTCTGTGCTTTCACATGCAGAAGAAATTGTCTGTATGCTGACCAGTGTCCATGTAGTGGGCAGCAGTTCCACTGGTTTCTAACACAAGTTGTTTATCTGAGGGGGACAGTGTCGGACTGTGCTGTGAACTTAGCTGCTCTCAGGCTGCTTTTGGCCTATTGGGAGCCAGTGGGTGGTAGGACACAGTGGGTGTAAGCAGCCACAGAGGTACCACTGTTACTGTGGTGATGAATTAGGAAATAGATGGGAGTGTGATGCTGTTGGGGATCTGTCTGGCTTGGAAGAAAGTGGAAAGTACTGAGGGGGAAGCAGAGAAGAGATTGTGAGGAGTAGCAAGCCCTGTAGTTACTGTGGAGACAGGAGGTAAACTTGTACTTCGAAGACCTGTTAGAAAATTTTTTCCCAATTCATTTTAAAGGCAGAAGTACTCTTTCAAAAAAAAAAATCTATTTTTGTTCATTTTTTGAAAATAACTGCTTTGACTATAATGCTTCTGGGACTTCAGGAGCTGTTATTAAGAAGTTGCACATGCCTCAAAGTAGGTGAGATCTAATCTGTCGAGTCCTACTAATGAATTGTAAGCAGTATATACCACTCACTTCAATTAATTTCTGTTGGATCTTTACAGGTTTTTTTTAAATTTGCTTAACACTTCTTTCTTTTCTTTCTTTTAGGTGTTGGGAAATCATGTTTATTGTTACAGTTTACAGACAAGAGGTTTCAGCCAGTCCACGATCTCACTATTGGTAGGTGTCTTTTGTGCCACACAGTGCCAGCAGCTGAGCAGATACGGTGCCTCACCTTGCAGTTACGAGTTTTTGGTGATGCAGGGTTTGTGCTGTGTTAAGTAAGGCACCGGTGAATCTGTAGGTGATGAATATTTGTTAGTCCATGAAGTCAAGTGAGGGTCTTTTCTTCTTGTCAAGAAGGTACAGTCTGAAACAAATTCCTACCTGCAGCCTCTTCAGGGGAGCTGAAAACTGGGCACAGAAGAAGAGTTGGCCAAGCTTGAAATGCATTGATGGTGATACAAGTGGCATTTTTTTCCCTGGGAAACATAATATTAGCCCAGCCGCAGAACCTTAAAGACAAGTTACTGATAAACTGAAACAAAGTTAACCTTAAAGAGGAATAAAAAAATACACTATTTGGGAAGACTAACTTTTTTGTATAGGGAAGAATGAAGTGTGAATGTATTTGCTGTTTGAGAGGAAGGAACAGGGATTTTCTTTCTCAGTTCCTCAATTGGATATGAACCATTTTTATTAGGTATGAATTGGAACTGGGGAAATAAATGCACGTTGACAGAAAGCACTGCCTCTGATCCGGCTACAGTAAATGATACAGATTTTTGTTTCCCTCCACACTAAATATGAGAAATAGTTCAGGAATAAATTCTTCTGTGGGCAGGTTTAGTCTGCAGATCAGTTTTGCTGTTAAGCATGACAGATTCTAGTCTCCAGTAAGGTTGTAGAACCTTTGAGCTTGTTGATGTTATTTCAAGGAACCTCTTGGCTCTAGTGATGAGCACAAAATGTATTCCTGGTCTCTATTTTTAGTTTGTACCCTGGAATTAGGTAGGCTTCCTATGTTTGGGAGTACTGAAATAGATGCTTGAAACATAAACAGGTATTCTTCATGTAAGAGAATGTATCAGGTGGTTTGATTATGGCTTCTTTCTCTTGACAGTCCTCCCACACCTTGTGTGTGGCTGCCTCATACAGTTTAAATTCTTTGGCTAATGTCAGTTTTCAGATATTTCCAAGGTCTTGGCAGCAGATAGTCTGGCTGAGTAAGGAGCCCGAGTTCTTCAGGGAGCATGAGTTATTATCATCTTTCCTCTTCAAGCCTGCCAAATATACGACACCTTATATATCACTTATGGCTCCTTGGCAGCCCTGTCACCTCAGCAGACTGATAGGCTGTGGGAAGCAGCTTCACCTCAGCAGGGTGGTTGTAGTGCCAGTTCTCTGCCTGGTGTACAGCTTGCTGAAATCTGGGAGCAGAACAGAAATTGAAGCTAGTGAGATGAGGAGGTGAACCTAGACAGCAACATAATGAGAGATGTAGTAATGGAGTGTGGGAAGCTGCTTGAAAAGGGGAAGGAGAGGCTGGAAACAGCCTCCTTAACTGCTAGGGCATGTGTGTGCATTTTGAGCAGGTTCTCCCAGTTACCTGATCAGACTCAGAAAGAGGGAGATAAATAAAGAAACGTGGGTTCCAAGTCCCGTGAAGGCCCCTGTGGGGTGAGATGCAGTGAGTTGATGTTAACTAATAAATGGCCAATTGATAATATTAAAAGTCCTGAAAATCCATAGATTGAATAAAAAGGCTTGTGTTACAGAGCTTTTTTTGGTATAATACAGTGATTTTAGCCTGTGGGACTGCATATTCTATTCTTGCTGTGAGGAACTTGGGAGAGGGGAACCTGAAACTGGATGTGTGGGAGACAGACTTGGCATCTAGAGTTGTGCAAAAATCAGCCCCAAATTTTAGCATAACAAGCCTAAAATATCTCTAAGGTTTAACAAAATTCAAAGAGAAACTTTGAACTGGATAGAAGATAGAATACATAGAAACAGGTATTTTTCTGTTTTTGAATTACATACAGAATTGTGTGTTGTTGTGGCAGTGTGCTCTAAATGAACTTAAAACACAACATCTATCTCTCTTTAGTTGTTATTTGGGAATTGAAGTATCTGTAATTAAAAGAGGTGAAGGTTGGGGAAGCCAGATGGGCAATGCATTTGTGGGGGGAGGGAAAAACCCCACAACAAGAAACCCTAACAAAACCAAACAAACACAAGAGCAAAAAACCAACACACACAACCCTAACTGTGCCCCACTCACACATTTGTAGGTAGATACAGGTGGACAAAAGCCACTTCAAACATTCCAGTTGATTTGTTCATTGCCCTCAGGATGTGCCTTTACCATAAACCTGAACAACTTCTGTTTCTTGTTTAAGAGAACAAGTTTGTCATCAAACTGTTTGTACTTTTATCAAGTTCAGATTTTTTTTTTCTCAGCAAATATTTTGATAGAATAGGGTAAATATCCCTTTTTATGGAGTTGTGTGTAGAAACTAAACATGTAGGAAGATTGCAGCTCTATAGCCATATTTTGAGATCAAGTAAAACCTGCAATGTTTACACTTGTAATAGTCCAAGGACCTTCCCCTGGCTTTGCACTCAACTTCAGAGAGATCATTGTCATTCACCTGCTTCCTCCTTGCTGCCTTTCCACCTCCATTCTTTGTTTCTTTGCATACAGTTGCTGCAAGTTACTTGGTTACTAAAGAGCACAATGGCCTTTGGCTCACGCCTTTTATTTGGCACCAATATCCTCTTGGAGTGGCACTGCCCCCCCCCCCAACAACCATTCCACAGAAAGCAACACTGCACCCTCAAATATTCTGAACAAGCTTTTGAAGAGACTTTTTTAATACTTCAAATCAGGGTTCCTTAAGTGAAAGACTTGGGTCCAAGTGTCCACAGTGACCAATTTTAGGCAAACTTCAGCTACCAGACCTGTATTTTTTTCTGAAATAATGGATATATGAAGTATAGATTAATGGAAATGTGATAGCCTTTAAATGTGTTTACTGTCTCTAGCCATTTGGCAGATTTTAAGTGCTGCAGTAATAGCCTCAATTTATACTTGATTTACTGTTAATAATCTTAAAATCCCTTTAAAAGGTGGTATAAAAGGTTGAGTTTTTCCACTGAAGAAATTCCCTTGGTTTATTAGAAACGCATTTTTTTTCCTCTGTAACTAAATTTGGCCTTTAAGTAGCTAGAATTTTGGAAGTGGGGGTTTTTCATAGACAGGCATGTTTTAATTAATACAGTTATTTATCTTGTTGAAGGTAACATTTTGCATGCTCACTTAGAATATTTTATTGATAAACAATTGTAGGTTTAATTTCTTCTAAACTGGCTCCAGCAATCAGTTACTGGGAGTGTGTTAAAATAACTGTGACTCTTCAACTTCCTGCTTGCATTCAAAGGAACATGTGCTTCTCCCTCTGATCTAGAGCTACTAAATATTTTGGAAAACTTTGTAGGAAATACCTCTTTTACACTTACTTAATGCATTTTTAAGGTACTTGGACAGTAACAGTTACCTTTCTTGAAAATTTCCCGTCTTTCAGGCAGCTGAAGAATTAACTAAAAGCAGATTGTGAAAGATTATTTCCTACAGTGTTGAGTGAAACTTATGTTTTTGCTTTTGTAGTACTTGACATTCCTCTTTCTGATACATGCTAATTATGTAATCTTTTGTAAAATCTATGCAGGTGTAGAATTTGGGGCTCGAATGATAACTATTGATGGAAAACAAATAAAGCTTCAGATATGGGATACGGTAAGTAATAAATCATAAAACTTGTTTAAACATATGGCCCCACTTGTTTTTCCTTTATTCTGGCTTAGCTCTCTATCATCAGCACTTGAATATTATGCACTTTGTCTTGCAGCTTTCTTTGATTTCTTCAAAGATAAAATTCGTGATGTATTTGTAGTGCAGTTCTTTGATATTTGCATTATAACTTCCTCAACACTTGTCAGATGTGTCAGACTGGAATTCATGCTGCCTCACTTTCTTGTGAAAGTCTTCTGTATTACTAAGAATGTATATTTCTCTAAATAATCTTTTTGGTACAGCAGATCAGTGAAAGGTCATGCATTCATGTATGTGCACATGTATATAAAAATATAAATAAATGTAATATTTTAGTGAACTTAACAGGTAAGGCTGATTTTACAAGTTCGTCTTTTGAAATCGCATCTAACACCTCCTGTGCCTCCTTGGAAGTTCTCCGTGAAAAGGTCAGATAACTTTAGGCTTTTTCTGCCCTGAACAGTTTTATTATTATAATTGTGGGTTGGTGACTACCAAGGTGGATGAGCATTTTTAAGTTCAATAAACAAGCAAATCTCTGCATAACCAGTAGCTTCATAATCAAAGCTCTGGTACGTCGTGGGACTCCACAATAACATACCTCCATTGGTCCTTGTTTTTGAAAGCTGGAGCAGAGTCTCCAAAGGCAAAAGCACCAATTTTACTACCATCTTTCATTAGCTTTTGGACTGATTTTGTTAATCTTAAATGCAAATTAACTTCCACTGTGTTTGAGTAGATTGTGCTTTTCTGCTTTCCTCTGACTCAGTGGCTCTTTGCTGTCTGTTGTCATCCTGAATGCATGCAAATTGTTCAATAGCCAAAATGGCAACCCAATTGCTTTTGACTATAATTTATAAACTCTTTTTGAGCAAGGATTTTTCTTTTCTGACTGGCTTCTTAAGTATATCATACATTAATTAAAAATACTAATTGAAAGTTTTCATACACTCGATAGACTGTATGCTTGCGTATATTTGCCATAGTTAAAAACTTAACTGTATGCAATCTGATTTTTGAAACAGAGTATTTCTGTTCTAATTTAGTCTTGGCTTGTGAGCATATCTGAATTTTACTGTCTCAGTTCTGATCTTTGGTGCAAAGGTGTTGGAGGAATAGCAAAAATAATAAGTAATTCTCAAGAAATATTTTACTTTTGAGTGTTAAGGTAGACAAAGGTGTCCGTAATGACCACGGTCACTATGCCTGTATTGTGTGTGTGGTGAGTATTTCCTGATTTTCTGTTAGGCAAAACTGCTGGCTGTTACTGGTGTTATCTCCATATTTATTAAGCTGTAACGATTTCTGTTTGATAAGAGAAAGTTCATTTTACACCTATATTGCTAAGGAAACACATGAAGTACTTTTGTTTCTGTTGGTCCTTACTGATTCACATCACCAGCACCTCTCTGATTTAGTGCTACCCTTGCACATCTGCTTTGAATCCATCACTGAACAAGATGCATCCTGAGCAGAGATATAAGAAGTGAAAAACTGGATAGAATTTGTTGTAATTGCTAAACAATGAACTTGCTTTCCTAAGAGAATCAAACACTTAAATTCAGGTTTTTCTGGCTAGATATTTTTGTGCAACAGTGCTGATTTTGTGTTGTCATCAGCAGATCACTGCTGCTCCAAGGAAAGATGTGTCCTAGTAATGAGAACACATGAAATCTGCAGCATACCTCTGCCAGGGGCGAGTTGTACCTTACAGGGGCAGCTGAAGCTGACACTGGTTCATGACTGAGATCTACTTGTGTGACCCTCTTGTATCATAACTAAAGAATATTTTACTTTGTCTTTTGCATCTTAATTTGGATCAGGAGTGTGTTACAGAAGTTAGCTCTGCCTACTGCAGTCTGTTTTCCATGTGGGAGTACACAAACTGAATTCCTTCTGGATGAGTCCAGACTGGAAGCCATGCTTAAGGAATGCACATATCCCCACTAGGAAGTAGTTCAGTATTTGGTGCAGTGAGCTCGTGGTCTAGTAAAACTAGTCTGATGCAAAAACACATCCACCCTCACCCAAAAAAAACCCCACCAAAAAACAAAACCACAACTGAAGACCCACATTCTGTGGAAGATTTTCAGCATGGCCCTTGCACACTTGTAGTTGTAGTGCAGTCTTGGCTCTGCTGCTGTTCTGTGTGCACAAGCAAGCAGTGTGTCCTGTTCTCTCCCAGCTGCAGGCTGGGCTCTGCAGGCTGACTGCTGTGTCCTCTGGCACACCCTGATGTTCAGGTCTGTGAGTCTTTGGATTTCACTTTCCCTTTTTGATGCCTTCAGGTCATTCAAGAGGAGTGGAGGTATTGGACCAAATTGTTCATTTGTCAAGCTTTAGATTATTTCTTTTCACGTGTCTTTAATCTTAGTAATAGCTTTCAGTAGTTGGATAGACTGAGAAATACTTTTGTCCAAACTGGTTAGTTGCCTTTTATGATAAGTTGAGCTCTTGTTTTGTGGAAGTGTGGTGTTCGAGCTTGTGTCAGCTGCACAAACAGCTTTTAGGGAACTAGACGTTGTCTACAGCAGCAGGTAAGGGTTAAAATGACTGTTCTGGAAGATGTTAAGCTTTCCGAATTGAAACAAGCTGTGTGGATGAGGTTAGTTGTCTTGTGGCAGCAGTGTAACACTGAGAAGTATTAAAATTGCTTCTCCTCAAAAAACTTCATTGTTGTAGAGAGATACTGATCTTGTTACCAGGCTGAGTCAGTGGCCTTCATTTTGTTGTCAAGGGGGAAGCTCTGTATTGTATTGACTGTTACTAACAAGTCATTGTTGATGAGCAAGAGTGAGCAGTAGTTGAAAGAGGGTATTTCAGTTCTCTCAAATACTGCAGCAGCAGAGATTAAAGGTGATACTAAGTAATACTAATCTTCTCTAAATTGATGTAAGAATTTTTCTTGAGTACTTAAATACTACAAGTTTTAATATACATTTCAGTGTTATTTCATGGAAGTCTGATTAAAAAGTGTTTATTCATTAATGTTTATCTAACACCTTAGTGTTGCTCAGACAGATGAAATATCTCAAGTAATTGTTTTTTATAATCTTATTTCGAGTAATTTCTTGGTTTCCATGCAAATGTACTGTCTAATTGAATTGACAGTGTCTTCTGGTTGTTGAGAGCTCACACAAAAAAGCACGTTTGTGGAAGATGGGAGGCATAATTATTGAAGGCATATTTCCCTTTCATATACCATGAATATATTCATTCTTCTTGGAAATGAGATTATTTTTCATGTGTCTGTAACCGGTAACCGCTTTGGATCTAATAGATGAAATAAAGTTCCCTTTATTCATTAAATAAATATCCATGTCATCTTAGTGATTCTGACAATTGCTAGGATGTATACACCCCCGAGAGTTCTTTACTAACTGTCTACTTCATGATAGTTTCTACTTGTTTTGGTAGTCAGAATATATTTTTATGTTCCTTGGAAGCTGGTGTATATGTTTTTTTACTACTTTTTTACTAATTGGACTTATTAACTCTGGTACCTGCATGAATGTACCCGCATCTCATGGCCCTCTGTTATACCTGCTGCAAAGTAACATCAAGAACTTAGAGGCTCTGCTTTGGTTCCTGAAAGTAATTTGATATCAGTTCATGGGCTGTGTTTGCTGCTGTGTGGGAGGATTAATTTATTTTTGGATTCATGGATCAGAGGGTGGGGCAGGGATATTTATCCATTTAATAGTTATTCCTTTTGCATTTATGTAGCATGGCCATCATCTGGACTTCAGTGCCAGTAGCTGAGTTACTGTTTACACCCGTGCTGGCACTTTATAAAGCTAAGGCAACTTCATACACCTTTTAGTTTAGTGTTCACAAACCTTTGTCTTGTCATGTTTGAATGTATTTGGCTATTGACATACTGTATTACTGATACGTTATTTTCTGACTGGTTTTCTTGCCAGTTTGTCCGTGGCTTTCTATAATAATGGAGCAAGATCTTGCATAGGATAAGACCTTAAATGAGGAGTGTGATTGTGACTAATTCACTTTTTTACATAGCAGAACTCCCATTATAGCAAGAGTAGCTACTTAAAGCCTGAAGGTTTCAGATATGTTTATAACTTGAAATAAACCATAAGTGTATTTCTAATAATGGAAGGCTAAGGCTTTATTTTTGTGATGTGTTAGGAATTCTTTGGATGTCTAAATGGCATTTATTCAACACCAACAGAAAAAAAAAAAGGCAGATACACACATTATCTGTATTTAGACATATGTACAGTTTCACCCTTGGGGATCTTTAGTCCTCTTGAAATCTCAGTTCTTACTGCATGCTGACAGGGTTATTCTGAAGCAACATGTAGCTTGGCTGAATGCTTCACATAAATTCTGACACTTTCTTACATTGTTATAAATTCTTCATGAGCATCTTTGATTCTGTTCTTGTTTGGGAATGTCTTTGCTGGAAACAGCAGATTGTTTTTTATTTTTATGCTACTTCTGAGTCTATTTGTACTATATGCTAGTAAATCACACCTTAAATATTTTTATTCTTTTATTCTGGATTAGAGACACGACTGCAAGAAAGATTAATAAATTTGTATAAACAAGTTGCCATGTGACTAAAAGGCTGTTTATTTATAATGTTCAAAACTCTATATAAAAGTAGGTATTGCCCCTCTCTCTTTCTGGAACATTTTGTTCCAGGGATCAACTTTGTGGAGTAGTTCCCAACTGGCAGCTGTCATAGGTGGTGTGACACTTGTGAGTCGGTTATTTCTTAGATGTCTTTCCTGTACAACTTGGGAAAGTGTAAACAGCTTAAATGAGAATAATTCCCAATATGAATGAGGTGTTTGTCTCTGATTTTGAACATACCACACCCATTTTAGAAGTGGGGGAGTCTAGACCTACTTCCTAGAGTGTGTTGCAGTTTCTCATAATTTCATGTAGATGTGTACTATAAAGTTTTCCCCTAATAAAAATCTCTTTGTCACCTTGAGTGGTGAAGACCTGCTGGAATGTACTCAGATAACTTGCTCCTTCAAGAAAATCCAAATTCTTCAGCATTGAGAATAAAGAATTAGCAAAATTAATGGACTGTTTTCTAGGGAGACGTGCTGTTTTGGATCCTGTTTTATTAACTACTGTCTAGTCCTGCATCATGGCTCTTTTCATTATTTTTTTCCTTAAAGATTCAAAAATATTCAGTTAATGACCTTGCAAGTAGTCCTTTTTGAAAAGAAAGACTTGCCTGCACATTTTGCAACCAACACCTGTATGACTACACCACATACTTCCCAATGATACCAAGATTTCCTGTGGGTATAGTTACATTCAGAGTCCTTTCTTGAATGTGCCACAGATACTGTGTCTGTGGTAACACAGTTGCACAGCTTAAATATTCCTAAAAACTTGCATTCAGAGCCTAAATCTCTGTGCATCTTAGTGTTTGATAACGTTCCATGTTCTGCTTTCATCAATACTTGGAAATTATGTTTTGGTCTCTACTGAAGCATCTTTTGAGAAGCACATGGGATATGTGTCTCTGGAGTTCAAGAATGGATAAAGATTTTTGTACTCATTTGAAAACTTGTGACTTCTAGAACTATGATTATGTAAGGCTTTCTTATCAAAAAGTTTGTTTTTACTAAAAAATGTGATATGGATAGTAAAAGCTTAGAGTACAGAAAACAGACAAAAAAAGAACATTACTGAGCACTTAAAACATGGCTTGTTTATCAGAGGCCCACATTTTTTCATAATTACTGAAGTACTCACATCAGTCCTAGCACCTGTATCTCTGAAGAGACAAGATGCATGCTCAGGCCTGCTCAGTCTGCAGTTACTGGTTCCTGCAGGCAGCAGTTGGAGTTTCTGCATGTGAAATAGCTGTCATGGTCTGTCTACCTCCCCTCTTGCACTGTGGTGTAATTCTGACAGTGGGTATAACCAGGGGTTGTCTTGGGGCAAAAACTTGTGTCGCCTGCACTAGATGTAATGTGGCCTTGGGAAATAACCTGTTTAACGTTGATTTAGTGACTATTGCCCAAACTATTCCCCATACCACAGCCCCTGGCCTCCCCCAGGATTTGGATGTGGATCTGGGCAACCTGCTTGGAATGGGCCATATTTATTTGCACCAGCAGGTCGCAACAGGTGATTTCCAGAGGTCCTTTCCCACCTCAGTCATTCTGTGCTTCTTGGAAAACAAGCTGCTTATTATCGAAGAGAGACGAAAACAAGCAAATGCTGGATTTTGCAGAAACGTGAAAGGGATAATAATAACAAAATTATACTAAGATAATGGGATTTTCTCTTGTATCAAAGCTGATTTAATTTATACTGAGCTTCTAAACTGCTACTTCTACCTGTTGCTCCTTGTAGCTAAACTTTAATAGGTCCTACTTTGCAAGACTGGTAAAGTAAAAAAAAAAAACCCACAAGTGTGTTATAATTGTAAAGTCAGTTTTGGCTAATAGCCTACAGTTGCTTTTTTTCTTGTCTTCTTTGTCCCCTTTCAAAAAAAGGGGAGGGGACAGAGAGCAAGTTGCCAGGTGAAAAAATGCTTAAACTAATAATGATACTGAAAAAAGAAAACCACTGTAGAAGTATATTCTACACACCTATATTGACCTGCTATACTGACCTTCCAGATCTCATTCAGAATTATACTGTTAAAATAGACAGTAAACTATATATAGAGAATGTTTCTTATTATATTTTTGAATTATACATAAACATATCATGGAGCATTTTTACAAAAACTCAGCTCTCTTCTGCTTAGAGTGAAAGGGAATTCAGTTTGTGTTGTCCATTCCTATAGGTAAGCACAAATTCATTGCTACATGGAAGATGGTATATTCCTTGGTGAAAGAACCACATTTTCCACCCTCAGGAAGCAAAGACATTTAAATTTCAACATGGGCAAGTGAAACACAATTAAAAATGTTACAGTATTTTCAGGATTTAAATACTAAACTTCTGTAAGTAAGAACTGTGAGTTCTTAAAAGAATCACTTAAAAGATCTGCTAGAAACCTCTGACAATGTCACTTGACCATGATTAATTTACTCGAGGAGATGAACAATTTCGTGTGTCAGGGTGGAATTTATGAAGGTGGAACAGGCAATCTGAATGTGGTAGGCGAAGTCCAGGTCATGTGTGAATTTAGGCAGTACATGGAATACACTGGTAACAAAAAGATTCTGTCTGTTTGGGAGGGAAATGTTTTGTGTATCTACCATCCACCTGAGCTAGTCACCACACCAAAAAAAGTAGAGCTTAGTGGGACTTGTATGTAGGAAACCAACTATTGCACTAAAAAATTGTTTGGATTTTTTACTATTCTGCTAGATTGCCTGTATTCTGTTATCATAGTGTAAGTAAAGATGTACCTGGACTCTCAGCCAGGAGCATATGCTAGTGTATCCTAGTATTAAATACGTTGTCTGTATTTTTAACTTTTTTCACTGGAATGGCTGTTTTCTTGAACTGAAGTAACTGATTGTGCAAGGTAAGGATGCTTTCTGAAGACTGAACATGTCAAAACTTGTTGTGGCACTGTTCTTGTTCAGTGACAGTACCTAGACCAAGTTCTCCTTGGATTCAAGAGGACCTGATATTACAAAAAGTACAGTAACCATGAGAAGAAAAAATTCTCCATATGCTAATTTTGTGAGCAGGGCTGAAGGGCAGCTTGTGTTTGGTAAATATTTCATTCTTGCTTTTCATGGTTTTAAATCAGGGCAGTTTCATGTAGTTCTGCAGATAACTAGCTTACTACACATAGAGTTTTTTTAACATTAATGTTGGTATTTATTAAACATGTTCTTATCTTTGATTTATGCTAAAACATCTGTTACTACTAAATATTAGAAGTAAATATTTCTTCTAAAAACTGTCAGGTGTGAGATAGCTCTTCTGTAAAACATGAGCATGGGGAGCTCAAGATCTGCAACTGAATATTTATTTTTCAGGACTGTGTTCTTTTAAGTGCTGAGATTTTTACAGAGTACTTTTCTGTGAGAACCATCTAATTTATGTAGAATCTCTGAAGTTTTTCACAGTACATGTGAAGACGACTCTTGCATCCTGTAGCTG
Organism: Serilophus lunatus; assembly: GCA_013399895.1. Lineage (NCBI taxonomy): Eukaryota > Metazoa > Chordata > Aves > Passeriformes > Eurylaimidae > Serilophus > Serilophus lunatus. The sequence goes on along the minus strand of VXBA01001030.1, from coordinate 36,079 downwards.
TTTTGACAAGCATTATTTATCAAGTACAGAGGAAATAGATTAACTGTGGAGCAGAATTGTGTAAAATTGAATTCACAACCATTTTCTGTTTTTTCTTAATAAAATGATTATGAAAGAATTCCATCTGAAGACTGTTGAAAGCTGGCTGCAGTTTATGATATAACGGATAAAATCTGCATCCTTGGCCTTCCAACAACCTTTACACCAGCAGATGGTGGGCGTAAAGATGTCATTCATCATTTATTTACAATGGACTTTATTTATTCTAGTGTCAACAGCTGCCCCAGGGAGCGGGTTATTGAATTCAAATGTGAAGCTCTGGGTTATTTGCTTCCTTTCAAATTTGTCTTCAGAGCTTAGTTGCTAGGAGTCCATTCTGTGCTCTAATAATGATTCATGTATTGTGAAGCCATTCAGTAAATTGGGTTGTCAGGGATTGCCAAAAAAGGTTTAGAGGTCTTGTTCCGATTTTTTTTTTTTTTTTTTTTAAACAGCACTGTGCTGTAGTTGTGTCTTCTCCTTATGTGCCTTCTCTTGATACTGTTGGAGACTTTCCCATTTCTCCTCCATATCCCTCCTTGTTCCTGTCTTCTCAAAAGTAAAATTCTGTGGTCTTGTGATTCTAAGTTTGTGGTTTTCAGGACCAAAAAATAAATACAAGAAATAACAAAACTTTTGTCTTCTACAGGCAGGGCAGGAGTCCTTCCGTTCCATTACAAGATCATACTACAGAGGGGCAGCAGGGGCTTTACTAGTGTATGACATTACAAGGTGAGAATGCCAACTAGATTACAGTGACATATCTTTGTAGAATTGTGCTATGGCTAAAATGTCTCGTTTAGTTTGGCTTTTTGTGCAAATATTTGTAATCTAATGTTGTGTCAACTTTCCTCAAGTGCTCAAACTCAAGAAATAGCCTGTGCAACCTATATAATTCCAATTGTCTCTGTATAGTAGTTGAGAAGTATGCCTAAAGTCTCGGGGAGAAGGAAACAAAATATTTTTGTAAACTATTTCACCATTGACCTCTGGTTTACCTTTATTGAGAAACACCTGAAAATACTTCATTAATTCCTTTCTAATGTTTTTATTATCATGAGCTATAATTTCTCTTTAATTATACCAGATTATTTTACTGACGTGCCATTCTGCAAGGGAGCGAAATAGTAAAACATAGAAGTTCGGTTACATTAAAAATACTGGGAAACTTTTATCATTGCTGTGTTTAAGGTTTGGAAAACACAGGTCTTAATGGGATACTTTTTTTTGGTAACCGTTTAAGAGTTACAGAGGCTTCCCTGCTGTATTGAATAAAATCTCTATATACAGCTTGTTACCTGTAAAACTCTTGAGTACTTTTGGCTGGCTTATGAAAATATTTAGGCTCCAAAATCCTCTTGTGTGCCTCCTTTCGTGGATCTTTGCTCTTGCTGCTGCATTGAGCAGTGACTTACTAGAGATTGCCTAGATGTTTTTCCTTTTGTTCCCTACTTACTTTTAAATAATCAGGAAGTAATGTATTCTTTCCATTGGATTTTCAGTAAATCGATTTTTGATTCATAAATAAGTGGGTTTACTCTCATGATTGATAATCTTAAAACCACTCTACAAGTAAGATGTTTAATATTTAGTGTACACAGTCTGTTAAAATTGTAACATGCCATATTTGTGTACCTCACTTTAAAATACTTTACTGCTAAATTTATTATTCAGTTTATAAACTCATAGAATTATCAATCATTTTAGGCTTTCAGTAGAACAGGTATTACAATATGAGTGTGATTATTTGTACTGGTTGTTTGCGTTGGTTGAAGCTATTGGGGACTCTTAAAATTCCGTTCAGCAGGTTTTATATGTATATAAAATTACAGATTCCTACAGCTATAAGAATCCTCTTTACTCTTTGTTGTAAACATGTTTTCAATTACTTTTTAGGCAGAGTTCATTAACGCTCCTTGTTTACAAAGTTTTCGTCTGACTATTCTTCCTCTCACAAGGGGATTAGTAGCCTTTATCCTGCAGCATGTGTTCTAATAAATGATTGGGTTACTCCAGTAGAGGAGCTCACTGGGAGGAGAAAGATTTCTTGAAATACTGCTTTTAATTTTCCTTCTTCTTCTTCGCACTTAGGAGAGACACTTTCAATCACTTGACAACTTGGTTAGAAGATGCTCGTCAGCATTCCAATTCCAACATGGTTATAATGCTTATTGGAAACAAAAGGTAAAATTTTATCAGCTGTTATTTTGTAAGAGAGAAATGTGTATGACTTCTCTGTATTTCAGCTTTTGTTTTTTCTTCCCAGTAGGCGAAATGTTAACTTTAAATTCCTTTCGGTCACTGGGTACAGTACTATGGTGAATCTAAAACCTTCCCTACTCTAATTAGACTAAAACAATGTGTAGCACCTGAATCAACTGCCTTATGTTCTGAGTATCTTTTTTAGAAATAATTGTATTTCCAAAGGACTGACTGTGAATCCATGAAGTCATTGGTTATATGAATTATTTTCTCATTACGTTTTTTACATCCGGAATCACCAAGAAGCGCCAAGGTATCTTTCCCTTATAAAGAGAATGTGGCTCCTAATTTGAGGTGTTCTAAAGGGCTTTAGTTTTTGTTTAAGGATCACAGCAGAGAAAATGCTGTTTTAAAGAAACATAAGCCCATACTACAGGATTCACTTCAAAATCTTCTCTCAAATGTAAAAAGCAATGGTTATACCAGATGTTTCTGAATTATAAGCCTGTTCCATATTCTGTAAGCTTTATGTGGTGTTAGGGGCAGAGAATGCTTTTTCACCACTTCCTGCTGAATTCAGTGGGTGATGAAACAACAACTCGAAGTTTTAGAAGCCTTATGTAATTTGTAACAAATATTTACTTGGTCTTCTCATCAGCTACACTGTCCAAAATTCTAAAACGGCTTCCTATTGGTGCTGAGACTTTGGTCTGTAGTGGAGGTCTTCATCAGTGAATACATCAAGTTTGTCTGTAATTTTTCAAGTTCTTGATCCAGTGAATTGTAGCATCATGTCTAGATTGTATTGATGGGTGCACATTTTTTTTCAAAATTTCAAAAGCATCACCTCAGAATTCAGTAATCCATTCATTATGGGCCTTTACCTAATTGACCTGAACTTCTTTCCATGCCTTGTCAATTCTTGAAGGTGAAGACACCAGTTGAAATAATGGTGTGTATGTTTGCCTCTTAAAATGTAATGGACAGCCAGGTAATTTCTTAGGTGCTGCCAGGAAACAGCCTTGTAATAGTGGTTTTGCTACTCAGGCCTGTTGAATTCTTTTATTTTCTTCTTCCTCCCCCTGACCTTCTTTCTTTTATTTTCCCCCTCTGTCCTGTCACCCTGTCACCACCTCCTCCTCCTGAAATCCTTGAGTAATTGTGAAGTTTGTCAACATTTTTATGCAAAATCTGAAAAATGACTGACAACTTTCTTTTTAATGGAGGAATGTAATAAGCATAGTCTTCACAAATTAATACAGAAATGTAATTTGTTTTATCAAATGAAACTTTAGTAAACCCGTGATGTCCCTGATCAACTGTTCTTATACCTATGTGAATAAAAATAAGACACTGAGAGAAACAGTAAAGTGCACTGTTTGAGATAAGTGTTACATAAGTTCTCATACCTAATTGACATCTATAACTATTTCTCTTGATTCTTAGCTGTTAAACTAAGTCTTCATGTCTTGCATTCTGCTGATGCAGACTATACCACTGAATTCTGCTACAATATGCTACTTGCAGCTAGCTCACTAATTCTCAGTTGCAGCTGAGTTTTACTCAATAAATGTGCTTAAAATTTATACTGTAAATTCAGTTAAAGACTAAGGTGGCATATGGATTAAAGTTATTTAAGAAGGTTTTTAAAGGACGTTTTTTTCCAATTTCATTGCATTATGGTAGGGCATGCTACTAGAAACAAAAGGAAGGAAGAACATGTATACTAGCATCATATTTTTGAAAGAATGCATACTGTTCTTACGACTCCCAAAAGTGCACTTGACATAAGTTTGTAGTACTGACTTACTGCTGGATTTTAAGAGTGTTGGGAATTTAATTTGAAATATAATGGCTGTTTGTTGAAAACCTGACAAATACTAGTGTTAAAACATGACAAATACTGTACTTAATCTTCTTTCCAGAACAAAGCATAGTTATATTGATCTAGTAAGACCAAATGCTTCGAATTATTCGAATGGAGGGAGGAAGACAACTGTGGTTAGTAGAAGCAGTTAAAGCTCTTTAAGAATATGTTTAGGTATCAGTAGTGAATTTTGATTGGGCTGTCACTGCAGTTTTTAATACAGCTGCACTACTTCAAGTAAAAAGTTGTTTGTATTCTGTCATGGAGGTAACACTGAAGTGAATCAAGATTTTTAAAAATATTTTTTTGAAGGTAGCATGGTAGTAGCAAATAAAGACATTTCTCAGGTTCAAATGGACAATGTCAGCTAATACTGGGAGTGCTTAAATATAATGGTATCAACCTCAAAGTTGTTTTGAGGAGACATTTCTTGTATCCTTATCTTCAAATTATTTTTTTATGTTTAAATGACGTGCTGAATTGTCTTGACTTTGTAATTTATCTGAGCTAGCACTTAGTTGTTAAAAATAACCAACCTACTTTGCTGCAAAATAGATGCCACAGTGAGTATTATTTATTTTTAATATATGTATAATTACAAGGTTGGCAAGACTGAAACCCAGTATGATACTTCTTATTTGTATACTGACTACAAATTAAACTAAAAAGCATGCAAATACATGTGTTTAAAAATGTATCTGAGATTTTTATATGTACAACTTAGATGAAACTTTATTGAAATATATGTTTTATATTTATGTATAAGTGTTCCATTGTTATTGCTCAAGATGTCATATAGTTACAAAGGACAGATTGTGTATTCCTTGTTCCTAAGGAAGCTTTAAATCTAAAATACTTGTCTATAGACTTCGACAAACTACTTTGTCTTTAGTTGTCCAGTCCAAGAGGGTTTTTTCTGCTCTTTTGTGTAATATTTAACTTTCAACTAAATTGTTTGGAAAGCAGAAAGCAAGAAATTGTCTAACAGTCACTTCAAATTTCTTTTACTGTTAGAGGGCCAGGCCTGGAGTTTCAAAATCTAAATGCTAGTCTAAATGCTAGCTTACTGGGAGAGAACAGCTACTGTAGTTCAAAAGAACTGACTTTTGTTTTTAAATCTTTTTTTTCCAGAACAGAAATTGATTGTATGAAGTTTATACTAGAAGAGAGAAATATGTACCTGAAATGACAATGTCTAAAGTTAGTATTCAGGAAGTACCTAGATAAATACACACTCATCCTGTTGAAAGCCATATCATGAAGTCCTTGATAAGATTTATGTCAGCTAGGATTGATAGCTGAAGTAAGTGTGATGCCTGTGGCTATACTGTAAATGCAAAACTTACAATAATTCTATTTTAGTTAAGAGTTTGAATAGATCTCCATATGTACCTAAGTTCTGATGGGGCCTCTTAGTTTATAAGGCTTATAAGCATGTCTGTGAAGAATGATTTTTACATGGACATGTTACACCATGTAACTAATTTTTTTTTCTTCCATCTTAGTGATTTAGAATCTAGACGAGAAGTCAAGAAAGAGGAAGGTGAAGCATTTGCACGAGAGCATGGACTTATCTTTATGGAGACATCTGCCAAAACTGCTTCCAATGTAGAGGAGGTAACTTAACTGAACACTGGCATTCTACTAAGACATTTACTTTGAATTACATTTTGTTTGTACAGATACTATTTCTCTAGATTCCTTAACTTGAATTAACTACTCTTTAATATATATTATGAGAAGGACAATGTCTACACTGTACCTGATTGCACAGCACTAACTTTATTGTTGAGACTTGTTAATTTATATATTTGTGGGGATTTTATAAATATTTCATCAGAGAAATGGCTAACTTCTGTCTGGCCTGAAATCTAAGTAAGACTAGAATAGATTTGCTAGTCCAAGGGAAGCCAGCCTATTGGTATTCTTGGCAGATGTCACTTGAACCTGTTCTAAAGGCCTCTAATATTTCACAAGCTCTTCAGAGCAATCTGTTGCAGTGCTTTGGTGTTTGTATTGTCATCTTTTCTCTCCACTACCTAGTAGGAATCTTCCTTGCTTCAATTCACACACAGCTGCTTTTTTCTGTCCTCTGCAAAGCTGCTGTAAGAGTCGATGTCTTGGTTGCTGTAGTCTGATATGTATTTGGATAAGTTTCTCAATTTTTGCTTCTTTAAAGAATTAAAGTTCTTTTAACTTTTCAAGTTGGTCTTACAGTTCATATTTCTGGACACAGGCGAATTTTTGTGTATCTCACCTTGATTTGCTGCATGCCTTTCTTGATGGGTGATTGTGATGGGCTGACCTTGGCCAGTAACTGAGTGCTCACCGAGCTGCTCACTCACTCTGTCTGTCCAGTGGGATGGGGGAAAGAACCAGAAGAGCCAAAGCAAGAAAAACTCAAGGGCTGAGATAAAGAGTAGAAAAAATGAAATAAAGAGATGGGGGAAGGGTGACAGAAAAGCAGTCACTCACAACTGTGAGCAAGAGCAACTTTGACTACCCTTTGGTTTTTATTCTTGAGCATGAATTCACATGATATGAAATATCCCTTAGGCCAGTTCTGGTCAGCTGTGTGTCATGGCTGTGTTAGGTTCCCCTGATTTTGCCTACCTTAACCCTAGTCACTGGCAGGAGGGGGGCAGAGTAAGAAACAGAAAACCTTGACCCTCGGCAGTAGCTAAAACATCAGTGAATTATCAACACTGTTTTAGTCATAAATCCCAAATACAGCACCAGACAGACTGCTGCAAAGAAAACCATCTGCATTCTAGCCAGACACAGTACAGGGGTGGACAGAGCTCCAGCTGAGAAGTGAGTGCCATGTAAAGCAGAAAGATTGCCTCACATGTCTTTCAGGCCCATATTTAGCTCACACATCCACGGTGACCTTTTTTATAATAGTGAGATGTACTTCAGCTTCTTGCACTACCTTATCTGCCCTTGTTCTTTTCCAAAATTGTCCTAAATGGAAACTGTTGTGCGACCAATGATGTTTTCTTTTAGAGGTAGGGGCTTCTAGTTTTGAGATATTTAAGGTCTTTTTAGAAGTTAGAGTAAGTTTGGTTTGTTGCTACCTGATTCTAGCATTACCTCCCTTTACGTCAAAAAATGTCATAGTGAATGAATTATTCAGTACCTAATGCATCTCTGATTATCAGGAGGCAAATGAGCATAAAGTTCAAATAGAATCCTCTCCTGATGATGATGCAAGTAAGTGATATGTGTGTGTGTATACTAACTTTCTAATTCTGATGGAAAAGCTTTAGGATATAATCCTTTTCACTGACAGTCAAATGCATTCCTTAAATGGTGTTCTTAGTCAACACTAAAATAGGTGGCATGATATAGAATAGTTACAGCTACAGAAGCAAAATCTTTAGCAGTTTCTTTATAAGAACAAATGAGCTTCTGTTGTCATTGGTTTTTAAGGTATTTCCTTTGCTTAATCCTGATTTCCACCACTGTGGAATTACACAGAATTAGACAGAATTAATAAGGTTGGAAAAGACCATGGAGATCATCAAGTCCAACCTTAGTAAATCTGTAGCTGTAGCAGTACATTAACCTGTTTGATGCTTGGATCTTAAGACAGTTTAAAAATGTTCATTGTGTTCTTCAGGATTATATCTCATACCCTACATCTTGGATAGCAATATTTAGCAGTGGAAAATATTCTGTTGGCTGTTTATGTTGTGCAAGGCTGTTGGGGAAGTTCCTGCCCTCTTTATAAGATAGGTGATGGATGGTAGGGAGTGGAAGTAGATGTAGACTCTTTCTTCACAGTTACTTTGAAGGCTTCTAAGAATTCACTGTTGCCACAGAGTTAAATCATCATATTTGATGTGGAATGGAAATGGGTACAAAGAGTTTCTGCATCAGTGAGACAATGGAAGGATTACTGGGGGGAGGTTAGGCACAGGGTTGTAATTTGACTGCACTGTAAGGACAGCTAATGCTACTCTCTTCAGCAGTATGGTCTTTATTTAAACAGGGGCTTGTTGTTGATTTTCCTTTTAGCCTCTGTCTATAGCTGTCAGGGTAGCCGGCTATCAAAACCTAGAGTTTTTGATAAAAATGCATTTATTTTTTTGTGCTCTGGTTTTTTTTCTTCTCAGTTATTTCTAAGCTGTGCTGGAGTTTCAGTCATGTTTGTCATTACCGAACTCTGAGTATGGCTGTGGGCTTTCTTCCACTAGAATCTTGTTAACTTTTAGAATCTTGGTTATGTTAGTTCTACTTTCTAGAATTGTGGATGAGAGAAGTGCACTCTGATACACTGTTTGCAGACTTCAGTGTTGCTTATTTACTTTTTTTTTTCCTAAGAAAACCTTGTGATGCCTATTGGGAGGCTTTTCCCTTGTGTACGTGTAAGTCTGAAGTCCCAACCCTAGGCAGGTTTGCACTTGTTTTAATAATAACATCCATTACTTTCTGACCTTGCAGTAAACCAACACATTAATACATGAGATCTTTTTTCTCTCATTTGCAATAGACATTAACAATTTTATTACATTTGTTTTTTCATTGGTAGTTCAACAGTAGTATGTGACTGCTAATTGTGGTGTTACCTGCAACCTGTAGTTCAGAACTTTCTGCTTGGGCAGAGGACAATCACCTGCATAAACTCAGGGTGACCATGCAGTCTCCTACAGCACACAGTGCTTATCTTTTTGTCCCTTGCATATCAGTGGTTTGAATCCATTTATGTGCACTGATTCTCAAGAAGTAAGGATACCCAGCTGTATCTGGGAAGAATTATTCTTTCATTTGCATTTTGTGCATTATTCTTTCATTCCAGGCTACTGCAGTTAATAAGGATTAATGATGTGACCAACCTTACAGCCAGAGAGTTTTCTTTGCTGGTCAGAGCAGTGCTGGACACCATCACTGTTCAGAAGCTGATCTCACCTGAGTTGTACTATCATATCACTGACTCCTGGTGTGAGAGTTGGTTTGAGTGCATTGTTTCCTATATGGAGGGGATTATATATCCCTATGCCAAACTTAAGTGCATTGTTTATGTTATTCCAAGTTACCTGCACATAGAATGCAGTGGATTCATTATTTAGGATTAAATCTGAAAAGACTAGTGGTTTGGACTGAGCAAGGGAGCACTTCTGCTACATGGAGCTGGATGGTCATTCAATGGTTCTGTTCCAGCTGTAACTTAATTTTCTCTTCAGGCAGCTTCTTTCATAATTTTGCTTAAATGGATAATGAATATTCAAAGCCCCTGTAGCCTCAGCAGAGGCACTGCTTGGTCACAGATAAGGGAATGAAGATGGATTTTTATAATATTCTGAAGGGTAAAACTGAAAATCTCATGGAAAAGATGGGATTCTTTATTTCCCTTCCACACTCTGCCTGAACATAACTAATTTGCTGGGAAACAAAGAGTTTGACCTGGCAATATAGTACACAGGGATTTGGTTAATAAAACTTGAAAGTTCTAGCATGTTGATAGTTTTCATAGTAAGGTAAAATGATATACAAGATGTAGTCTGACTAGAACTTGCAAAAGAGCATTTCTAAGTCATGAGCGTTTAACAAAACAAGCAAACAAACCAAAACTCAGCATTTAGGTTTATCTTGTATCAAAACCAGGATTCCTTCAAGTTCTGGAAATCAAAGTTAGGAAGCTCGTGTCAGTTCAACTGTGAGAGGGAGAAGGGGCAGAACACCTGATTCCAGTGAAAGTTCACAGCTTTTAGTTCCTTGTGGCAAATCCTTGGACTGTGCCCCAACTATGCAGTAAGGACCATTGTTCTTGGGGCTTCTGGGCCTCTCATGATATGATGAGAATAAAAGGTCTCAGTTAATTGAGGGGTTTAGGCTTTATAGAAGAGCATGAATTGTATGATACTTCCTGCCTGACCTGTAGGTTTGTTAGTTCTGGGGGTTTTATCCTTTTTTTCCCCAAAGAGGTGTTCTGTCCTTTTTAAATGTTCAACAGCAGCTACAGGACTTTTCAAGACCATTTGAGCTCTAGTAATGTGCATCTTTCCAAAAAGTTTAGCAGAAGATTGTGCCTCAGTGGGGACATAAAAAGAAATTGCTGTCAAGTTTTTTTCGTGCTTTTGCACCTGTACTTCAAATAAAAGGCTACAAATGGTGTGGGGTTCATTATACAGCACCTTGCTACTGCTTGATAATTAACTCCTCTGCGGCCCTTTTAGTGTGCTAGGCTTCTTTCTGTAAGATTATTTAACTGTAAAAAGTATTGCCTTACTGTATGTGCATAAAACAGCTGCCCAGAGCTTAGGAATCTCACTGTATTAAGAGGCTATCCAGCACCACTTGCATACTGGGGTGGTAAATGCTCTAGGGGTAAATCCATTTGTAGTCCATGTTGTTACTGTTTCCAAATGCATTCTTAAATACTGGAGTAATCCAACTATATCATATCACTTAGTACTAATAGATAAGATATGAAATTGGAGAGGAGGAGGAAGTTCCTGGTGTTGGCTGATGACAGAACTGAGGGTCATGCTTTAGAATTTGTGAGATATTTCATCTTTAGTCATTCCTCACTTAACTGTAAGAAAGAACCAAGAAATAATAATTGCGCAATTTTTATTGCCAAGCATTACATTTATTTTAACATTGCCACCAGAGGGCAGCATGTTCCACGAGCTGGCCCTGCTGAACCTGCTCACATCTGATTTTAGGCACTGATAAACTTGTAAAGCCTGGGTTTTGAGAAGTATCGGTGATTCGTTTACAAGTTTTTCCTGCCGCTCTCAGCTTGTATCAAAATCCTCAAATTTGCAAGTGAAAACTAAATGTAGCTGTGCTATAACTCAGATTCTTGTGCCCTTAACATACTATTGCTCCTGCATACAACTTCCATAAGACAGAGGTATCAGGAACCTACTCCGTTGCTTCTTGCGTTGTTTTTACCAGTTACAGAATCATTCTTCCTGGTTTTGTCTCAAGGGTAGTAAACCTACGTTATCTTGTTTACCTGTTGATGACGTGGATGTTGAAGTTGATACAATTCTACATTGAGAGTTTTTAGGATTGATTTACCTTAAGTGCAGCATCTGTACTGTTTGGTAGTCGGGGTTTTCTGTTTTTGGGGTGTTTGGGGTAGTTTTGGGATGAACATTGTGAGACTTCTTGATTCTCATGTTGCAATATGATCTAGGAAACTCCTTATACAAATAGTCTACAGTGATATACTGGTGTACTGTGACTCAACAGCCTCCTTTATGAGTGTTGCAGTAGGTGCAGGCGTGACCCAACAGGCAGATCACATCTTGCAAGGCTCACTTTCTCACTTGTGCAGTGATGCAATTTTCCTCAACAGGGTTTTAATAATATTTGAAAACCTAGTTATAATGAGCACACAGTTTAAAAACACTTTACACCAAAACAAATCGCTGAATAACTTGTGTACACCCTTTTTTCATGCTGTGGTACAGATATAGTGAGTAGTCTCATGCATAACAGGATCAGTAAGTTGTGACTTAGATTAAAACCAAGAGTTAAATACTAAATGTAGAAATTTTCCTGAAGCTACATTTTCTTGAATTTTCCTGAAATGTAGTCAAGCATTTTTATATTTGGAAGTCTAACATGCTGTTTTTGCAAAAATCTCTCACTTCTTTTTACGAGTAGTAGGGGTACTGTGTACTAGGGCCGGGCACAGTGTCCTAAGGCCTTGCCATCTCTCAGGTGGCTTTGTAGAAATCTGGATTGAATCTGATACTGCCTCTCCTGCAGTGGTGAAAATAGACCTGGGCCTGAGCTGATTTGGGATGGAAGGGCTCAGTATCCTTGTCTAGTGTTTTAGTAGCAGCAGCATTATGGGAATGTGGGGTGCAACTGCAGTGTAGGCTTGGTAGGCAGCCAGCTGAGTCCGTGTGGGCTTACCGGTTGAGGTCTTGTGTTGTGTGGAAGTGGCTAAACCTGCACCTGGATCCAAGCTGGCGTGTGAAGTGCTACAGCTGCGTTCTTGCAGTCCCCTACACATGGTCTAATAAATCCAAACTGGATTTGAGGGGAAACAGCTCTGTCTTTCTGCATCTATGGCTCAGTTAATCTGCAAATAGGATAAACTGCCCATAAATAATTAAGAGTTTATAGTATACTGCATGTTCCAGATAAGAGTTAGAACATGCAGTATTAAAAGAGATTTTTAGAAGAAGATAATTATGCCAAGTTCACCTTCTTGTCCTTGCTAATTGGGGCACTAGCATGGAATGCCAAAATCTGATACAGTATTCTTTAAGCAAGCAGACTTCTGTTTTCAGTGATGTTCTCAGGTGGTTATTTTGAGTCTGCTCCATACTTTGAAGTGTAAGTTAACTTAAAATACATGGATGCAGAAAACAAACAGAAATCTCAAGGGCTTCAAGTCTCTTTTCATGGCTGATTAGTAGCAATTTTTCAGAATCCGTACCAAGAAAAGAACATGAGGTAGACTTATTATGTGCTATATTCTTGTCAAACCATTGTTTTCAGATAGGAATTACTTCTGTGTGACCCAGTGCAGCCTGGCATTTTGCCACATGGAATAACATTACGTGCTGTTTTAACACTAATATGTGGTGCACCAAAATCACTGATGGGAATGTGACAGCCAGGTGTGTCTTTGCAAGAGAATGAAAATGATAGAATTGAGATTAACGCGATATTTGGATTTTTCAGATCAACAGTTTCTTAGCCAATATATTTAATATTAAAATAGACTGTGGTGAACTCAGTGCTCTTTTGCATTGTACAGTACGTCTGTAATAACAGGGAGGAAGTTTGTGTTTGTGCACTGTTGTTTTCCAGTGCATCTTAATTATTTTTTGTGAGGGTAGATGCTTTCCTCAAGTGATCTGTTCTTGAGTGTAGCTTCCAGGAGATAATTTATGATCAATTGTTAGTTTGGAGTTTGTAGTCTGTTAAAATTCTATTTTTGTTGCCCTAATGTAATTCTTATGATATTAATTCTAAGAGCCTAGGCATACTTAGCCAGCATGTTCCAGAACCATTAGAAGTGCCAATTGTTAAGTGCTTGTTTACATGAAGTTATCATAATGCATTTTTAAGACTTGAAGTTCTGTTTAATGTCCCACTGAAGTGGAAGCAAGCAACTATCCTCACAGATTCCAGCTGTGTGGATTTCCAAAGTTTGTGACTTAAATCTTTCAGTAGACCCATATATGAGGCCATTACAATAATTAGTGTGTTATCAGAAACCAAGATAAGTTTGAGTTTTTTTGTTATGTGTAAAACTTTGGTTTCTGAGGAATTTGAATCAATTCGTAGTTGGCCAAAAGCCAATTTTTCTCCTCAACTCTTAACACGTGTTTGAAAAACGAACTTGCTTCCTAAGTGCCTTGTGAATCTGCAATGATTAATTCTTCTCATTATTTTGCTGCAAATTCTCATGACCCTCTGTGATGATTCGATCACCCACTTAGAGTTTATGCATATTCATATCTTTCTGCTCCTGCTGCAGTCGTTCAAGTCTCCTTCACTGGCTGTGGTGTGTGCTTGGTGCAGTAATTGAGCTGCAGTAGATTGATTACTCTGGGGAGCTGTAAGGCCTTTAAAGGTGAAAACATATCAGTCCTGTTAATTAGGAAACAAAGCTCTGGTGGCAAGTTCAGCAGTCAAATGCTTCCAGTGTAGAAATGAGGAAAAGTATGATTTGTTCCTCTCCATGAACCCTGTTTACTTTTTTATATTTGAATTAGATCTGTATTTGCTGTAATAGGCTTCTGCAGAAGGTACCATGTCTTGTATGATTGCATGGTGTTGGTATTTTAAAAGAAAAAGAACTGTATGTTTATTGTAGTTTCTATGTGCTGTTAATCACCTCCTAAATTATACGTTATTTTAGGCATTTACTTGACCTATAAAGATAAATGAGAGATGAAGAACAGAATCATTGATTGTAAACTTTAACCAAAAACATTTATATTGGTCACTTTTTTAGACCTGAGTGTCAAAGTATTTTCTCTGAATTAAAACAATAGATTTTTAGAAATCATTATTAAACCTGGGGCCTCTCCTTTTTGCTACTAAGATGTCTGTTGCCCATTGTGTGCAAGATTAATTAAAGAGAATACGTTCTTAAAATTAGGTGAATATTAAATGATAGCATAAGGTTTCATCCAGCAGACAGCATCCTTACATCATCATTGTAAGTACCCTGTGGTTTTATGTTGCTAAGCACTCTAATCTAGAGTGGCCTATTACAAAGATATTAAGGGTAGGGGAAACCATCTGCCGCACAATCTATCCATAAGGGTCAGAAATAAATAATTTAAAAGTCATTTATATATCTTAAAAACCACTTTTCCCCTGTAATTACTGGACAACAGATTGTAGAATACAGATGTTATGAAAACGCCGCTGTTTTTGAAAACAGGGTGTGATCCATTGCTGCTTCAGGGTAGGTTATAGGATGCTGTTGTCATACCTGTTCCTGCAGAGGTCAGGAAGGAAAGCCTTGCTGAAGCAACTGCACATGAGATTGAATTCCAATTAGGGCATCTTACACCAAAGGATATCACATTCATTGTGTCTGTGGTGTTTTTTCCTCTGTTTTAGGCATTTATTAACACTGCAAAGGAGATCTACGAGAAAATCCAGGAAGGAGTTTTTGACATTAATAATGAGGTAACTTTTAATACCTGAACACTCTTGGTTTGTTTCCTTTTTAAAGGTACAAAACTCACCTTTTCTCTAGAAGGCTGGGCAGTAAAAGATTTGTCTGTTCCGTTTGGATATGGAATTGTCTGCCATTGTGATAAAAATGGATTAAAATAAGTGACCCTATCCTTCCATGAAGCATCGCAAAATAATATAAATCCCCAAAAGAGAAGAAAATCCACTTTCATCCACTTCTCCATATGGTGTCATCTGTTTTCAAAGATAATTTTCCACTATGTAAATGGGGGACCATGTTGATATGCCAGATGCACTCCATGAGCTGTCCAGTGTAGGGGAGGGATTGCTTTGAGAGTTACATAAAAGAATTTTGAAATGTTCCTGGTTTAGGTGGCTGGATACTGAAGGAATAAAAGATTAGCCATTTTGCCGATGCACATTACTGAAATGACAAATTATTGGGGCCTATCCATTTGCTTGTTTGGGGTGGGGGTGGAGAGGTGGCAAAAGGAGCATTTTTGCAATGCAAGAGCATTGAATTTTGAAATAATGGTGCGGTTGAAAGTCTTGACCAGTTTGGAGAGAAGCTCTTGGCTGTAGAAAAAGCGGATTCAAATTCAGTGGTGGGAAATAGATATATTATTATTAAATGTATTATTGTAGAAGTGTTAAGATCATACAAGCTCTCTGTTAACATTCACATAAAAAGTCTCACAATGTAGAATTTAAATTTGACCGTGTGAAATTGACGGTCTCTTCTGATGTCCAAGCTGGTTTTTTAGCTTGTCTGTCCCAAAATATTGTTGCTGGGGTGCTTGAAACCACACATGAAAATCTGCACCACCAACCACTCTGTTCTGTGGATGGGGCCCTCTGGGACTGTCAGTCCTTGTAGAACATTACAGTCTGTGCAGAAATGTCCAAACAGTTGAGGGGGAATTGGCAGGACTCAAGTAGCTTCACCTCTTTCTGCTTAATATATTTTAACATGACTATTAAAAATATTGCTCATGACTTCAGAGAGGAGAAAAATGAGAAACTTCAGCAGTATGCAAAGTATTGCATTAGGAAACTTCTAGCTAAATAAGACTTGAATAGGAGTCCTTCAAAGACAGTAATTCTGACCAGAAAGTGTGTATGTATATGTCATGTTTTGGTGAAACACTTAAATTTTTCATCAGTGAATTTAAAATTCTTTCACATTTTTTCCTGAAGAAAATGCAGTCAGTAGTGCAATATAAATAGGAGAGCAATCAGAGTTCCTGAGAAGGCCATGCTCGTTGTATCTGTCGAGTCTCATGTAGTAGCTGACTGCTTTACTGTGCCTTACGGAGCTTTGATTGCAATATGCTGTCAAGAGCCAACAGTCCGTGCTACTTATTTGGCTTTATGCCAAGTCTGGCTCCTTGATTCCTCAAGAAGTTGCTATCAGCCCAGAGGGGGCAAAACCAATGAGCCATAGGGCATGCTTTTTATTAAAGAGGAGTCAAAGAGCGAAAAGAAACCACATCAGCTGCTGTCAATACTGAGCGAGTGCCAGAAACCCGAGGGCTACCACTGCTGCAGAACAACTGCCAAGCACTATAAATCTGAGATTTGCTGTGACACAAAGTTTCCTTAAGAGCTTAATTTCTGAAGCTACTGTATTACTTTTCTCAAAGTGCTGTATTTTTAGGTAAAATCCACTTGAGGGAGTGAGGGTTAAGATATAAGTGTGATTTTGATGAATGAAAGAGCTACGCTGTGTGTGGGTTCTTGGCAAGTAGCCATGTCTTTCAGGATCACAGAAATTATTGATGACACAGAACACTCGTATGCCCTTAGCCTCTACAGCTGATTCAACACAGAAAGAAATGCTGTCTAGAGAGGAAAAGTTTTATATTAAACTATTAAACTAGTGGAGGTTTTGGCAAGAGGGGAGAGGTTATACATTCTTAGCAAATGCTGTGTGTTTTTAAAGCCTTATTCCAAGTAGTATTCAAATACAATTCTTGCTCTGTGGAGTTTTTTTTGTTAGGAGTTTAAGCTAGAGTGTAACATGGAGATAAAATTTAAATGAGAAGGAAGGCATCTTCCTTTGAATTATATTTAATGGCTAAGGACAAGTTGCTAAAAAATTCCAAACTTTGCTAGCTTTATTGCGTACATTAGGAGAACTTGCTATGTGATCTTCTAAATAGGAAAAGCTGTTTTTCAAGTATATTAGTGTTTTAAAATATTTACGCTGTGTATTTCAATTTCATTTCAGGCAAATGGCATAAAAATTGGCCCTCAACATGCCGCTACTAATGCAACACTTGCAGGCAATCAGGGAGGACAACAAGCTGGAGGAGGCTGCTGTTGAGCCTGTTTTTACTTTCTAGCTGCCTGGATGGGGCCTACTAACTTGTTTGTTCACCCTTCCCTCCCCCTGCCCCGCTCGCCTCCACTTCAATTCAACTGAGACATGAAACTTGTAAGTTGGTTTCCTGTTGCAGAAGACTTTATCCTTCAAATTCTTGTATAACTTTGAATAAATGGTTAATGTTCACTTAAAGACAGATTTTGGAGATTGTATTCATATCTATTTACATTTGATTTCTAGGTCAATTGATGTGATTATTTTTGTTAAATGTTGTCTTGTGCCCTTGACTACGAACTGAATTGTATTAAACACTACAAAGTCATCTGAGTATTTTAATCAATTTGTGTAGTTAGGTTTCCCAGCTCCTGCGGTTACCTAATGTTTAATATTGTAGAGCTGTCCTCAAGTTTTTTGTCAATTTTCAAGGCTATGAAGAGAAGCAGAAGGACTCTTTTAATTCTGTATTTATCACTTTCTGTATATATAGTTTAATAACCTGCTTGGGTGTACTTGCCAAGCTAGAATTCTTTAATGCATTTGCATAAATTCTATACTACTTAGAGCTTGGAAACTACAGAAGCATTAATAGAAATTGCTTGGATGCTAAATTTTAAGCCTTTTTGACATTGTTAGCATGTTCATGCTCCCCTGTCATTATCCTGAAGTCCAAGAGAGATGCTTAATGTATATTACTAGAGGCTACATACGTGCTATCTATTTTAATGCCAAATGTTTGCTGTTTGTCCACAATTTCCACAGCACCTCTTCAGAAATGGATTAGCTGTTTGCCTTAACAAATACTATAGGTAAAAACAGAGTATGAATGAAAAGTAGAGGAGGAGTTGATAAATTTAAAATGGCACATTATAAAAACGTTAAATCTTTTCTCAATGTTTTTTCTTGTTTACCACTTGATTTCTAAGTATATTTTTCATGCAAGGACAGTTTTTCAACCTAAATGTATAGTGGTTGTGTAAAGTTTTCTTTAAGTGACAACTTGTAATCCTAAATATATGGTAAGCATCTTGTCTATTGTGAAGAGGGTGTGAAAATAAAATCTGCCAGTTTGGAAATCTTGATGAAAATCAAAACTAGAAATGTTTTGGTACTTATTATGGTGGTCATTGGGGAGGGCGTGTGTTGCCTCAAGTGAAAAGGTTGCGACAGTGCAAAACAGAGTCCTGCGTTTAAGTGTTTATTTGTTAAAATACAGAGTGTTCATGTCACTTTTCCTACAACTGTGCAAACAATTGAGTTTCCATCTCATCCTATTTAAATATTTGCAGCTAAAAGGGTGACACTAATGCTAGGCCATGCTTCATGTATTGGGGGGGAAAAAAAGAAAGGGGGCGGGGGGCAATGACTGCAAGACTTTTGTCTTACTGGACCACTACTGACTGCAACACAACACTGGGGAACTGGGATCCTCATGTTACCCATCTGACTGTCAGAACTTGAACATCAGCCTGACAGGTGTAACATAGCAGTGGTTCTGAGATTAAATAAAATTTGAAACAATGTGTGGAACTTTTTGTTGCTATCTAGGGGAATGGGCAATCAATATGGATTTATGTTAGTTGCTGACTTCGATTCTTTTTTACACACTTGGGACCATTATCGGGAATGCAATATAATTGTGTTCAACTATTTTAGTTATTAAGAGATTACTCAGTTTACATACTTTAAACTGTTGACTGTTATATGAAGTTTGCATTTATAAAGGTCATTTATTGTTTCAGGTGAAGTTTGTAAATTGTGTTGCATGACAGTAAAACCATAGGACAGAATCGCATGGATGCCAAGGGAAAACTGTCATGTAGTAACTAGCTGTTCACAAGGAGTGAAGAACAGGAGTCCTTGCTTGAATTAACTGCATAAAGTTTTTTTGCAGCTGGCAACATTGTAGAACTTAGTTGCATCAGGTGAGAGAAAAGTGTTCTCTTCTATAGCAGCTTCAGCTCCCTTACAACGGGAATAAATTTCTCTTAGCCATAAATGTTGCCCCTTCAGGGAGCAAAGGGAGGATTTATACCCTATCCCAAGAAGATCAAAAATGCATGCCGTTCCGAGGGGTGATGATTTACAAAACTGAAGCTTCTGACAGCCTTTCATTTTCTGAAAGCATGGAAGAGGTGTGGAATTGCCCAGGAATCTAAAGCTGCTATAGCAAAGAGCCAGCAGTGCAACTTTTTGGGGGTGGGGGGCAGGGGGAATGTGCTGTGACTTACTGAAGTCACATATGCAATCGATTGCTGATCCTGCTGGTTGGTCCTGGCTCACATGCTGGTCTTGTACCAGATTCTTAACATAATGTACAGTACTTTCAAAGAGAAGCTAGAACAAAACTGAAGTTTCCACACATTCTGGCTGGCTTTTTTGTCACAAACTTTGTGCATACATGATCCTTTTGTTGCCAGTTACAAATCTCTGTATTTTTGTTTGGTTTTTTTTTTAAAGCCCTGATACTATTTTATCCTATTAGAATTTAAAAACTATATAGCACAGGACTTAGCAGGAGGGTTTACTTCTAGAACATACGCTTTAACAAAGTTATTCTTAAACAGGTTTCAGTTTTACTTGTAAATAAATGACTGACAACTTGCTGAGATTTTTTTTGTTGAATTCAAGTTGCTCTTAATGGTTACATTTTCACAAAGAACTAAAACATTTATTTTTTTCCCCAGCAACTTGCACAGCTGTCACGTGTAATGGAAAAGTATCAATACTAAAAAATCATACCACGGTTTGGCTTCCCACTTTAGCATATAGTACAAACCATAGTTAGCTTACAAATGATTAAATTTAGGGTGATAAGTCCCTTAAGCATAATTAAGATTTGTCTGTCCTTTTTCTCCTAAAAATGAGAAGCTCCAGGAGTTCTGACAGTCGTTTAAGAAAGATGAACACCCCCCCTCAATCTTATACCTGTGTGTTTCTGTTGGCTTCAGTCATTCTGATTTATTCTTATGTGAGATCAGACTCAGCAGTGAGTTAAGGTAAAATGACTGCAAAAACACTTGCTGATAAGCTAAAATAGCAAGAAGCCCTTAGCAGGCAGTATGTGTTCCAGCCCCTGCTCCAGGACTGTATCCTTTCTGCTTTTTGAAGAGCTTTCAGCCACAATATTCATATATTGGTGGGATTAGAAAGGCATACATTGGTTTTAGGCTAAGTGGCATACATTTACATGGGGAAGTTATTTCTGCCATAAGAGTTTACCTGTGACTGTTAAAGCATTAAATGTGTTCTTGGGAAGAAAGGAAAGCCACTTACCAGACTTAAAGTTACAGTTAAACTGAATCTGAATGAAAAATTGTGTATTAAACCATCTTAGAAATACCAGGAGACCATTTCAGGCATTGAAGGATTTTTTTTTATTTTTAAGCATTCTTTTTTAACAAGGGTACCCCAATGTTGCCTGCGTTTTTCTCAAAGTTGTTACTAGTAGGGTATTGCTTTTTTAAATGCTGAGGCATGAGGTAGTGATTCCTCTTCATGGACTGTTCTTTTGATACTGATTGTCTACAGCTTTATTCTTAGGTTTCTTAGTTGCTTGGTTAGTTTTGTCTTTCTTTTGAGTATTATCTTCTTTTTGTCTCTTCTGTTTGCGTATTCTTTTAGTCAAGCTGAATCCTGTGAGCAAAGTGCTGCTCTCCATCTTTACCAACTCCACGTCCATAACTCTTACACTTAGGGAATTTGCCCAATATGGGGCATTAGTTTTAGGGATGGAAGGGTGGGGCAGAGGGAGAGAGGGAGATGCAATCTTGCTGCATGATACAAAATTGTGAAGGAAGTGTTGCGTGGGTTACACATACTGTGTGTGGTGTTTTGCATGTGTGTGGGGAATATAATTTGCTTGGTACTCTTCCACTATCGTATGGGAGGAGATAGGGGAGGCAGAGGAAGACTAACAGGTTTTATTTGGATATCTTAATAAACTTGTTTGGTGATACCATATGAATGATTTGTATATGGTTAATGTTCCTCCCCCTGGAAACTTTTAACAGTATGCAGTGCTGATTTATTGTAATACACTACTGAAATCTCCATTTGTAAATAATCCAGGCTGCTGCTGTGTAAGTAGCTGATGAAATGTCTTTACTGGGTCTGCTGCCTATGAAAGAAACCACAACATTAGGCAATAAAAACTACTAGCAGAATGTTACGAAACCAAGACCATGACAAAAAAAGCAGCATGTTGTGGATCTATCATTTTTATTCTTGGGACAGATTTTATTATTTTTGGAACTATTACAAGACTTATGTTAAATATTGTAGATGATAAGAGGAAACAGACTCTTGGCAAACATGGAAAACCAATTACAGCATATTACCCTATTCCCCTTCCAATAAAGGAGGGGCGAAGCTAAAAGTTTATTCTTTGCTTAGCAGCTGGAGGAGGGGGAGTGCTCATGCTTTTAGCATTGGCTTGAGGAGGGAGATTGTTGCTGTAGCAATCTTACCGCAGGCGATCCGAGCTGGAGCAGGCAAAACTCCATAGTCAGTTATACCCCAGCCTAAAACAGTACACTGTTGTGGGAATGCTGAGTAAAGAAATGGCTGTTCTGTGCCATCAGGTATACTGGCCACTTAAACTTTAAAAACTTGAGTTTGGTTGAAAATGTCTGTGACATGGTGACAAGTATTTGATTTGAAAAATAAACTGGAACATGTATCTGATACTAAGACACGGGATTTAACTGCTACATCCCATGGCTCCGTGACATAGAGGTGAAATAAGGTGTAGGGAAAACCTACTTCAAAGCTTTTTTATAAGTCTGCATGTCTGTTTGAATTCCTATCCCAAATTACAGTTCTTGTAAAGTTGTCCATAGTAGCATGAATTAATTCATCACTGNCCCCCAGCATAGTTATGATTTTTAAAATTCCTTTGTTAAAGAGTCAGAGATACAACTGTTTATATTGGGCAGGCTCTTGTTGATGGTTTTGGTATATGGTACATTTGCTGTTTATTACAGCAGGATCTAATTAACTTTTCTTAAGCACAGCCCAGTTCCATGTATCAGACTAACTGGAAACTGATTGTTTACTTTTCCTAGATTTAGACATAAAACACTGGGAGGCAGGAATATCCTTAAGTATGAGGACAGCTCAAGAGACCAAGGTACCACTCTTAACAATTGTCAGTTTAACATTGTCTGGGTTAAAGCACACATGTAAACAGTGTATGTTCTGATAATGGCATGGGAAAATATTTTCAGATGCAGGAAATGTCTGAAAGAATGTGGCTTTCAAGACAGTTAAATAGCAAGTATACTTGGGAAGACAGAACCCAATGGGGTTGCTTGGTGTCTCCCAGGACGAGGCAGGGAGAGACTGTCAGTTTAAGAGGCATTGCCCAGCACTTGAGCACTGGCACCTATGCCTCCTCAGGTGGTGTTGCTCGAGGGCTGTAGCACTGGGTGGCCTGTGAGGAAGGAACTTCTAAACTTGGACAGTCTGTTGCCAGATGCAGGTTGGTAGCGCTAAGACCAGAGCTAGTGCAGTGTCCATAATCTGTAGGACACATTTGCTTGGTTGTTAGGAAGAGAGATGGGTACAGAAACAGAGACAAAGAACATGGGACAAATTTGCTTGTGAAGTGTCGGCTCAAAAACATACCTGAATCAATGCGCGACACTTGTCTGTGATTGTTGTATACAAGTACAGCAAAACTTTATTTTGAGTGTAATTGGAAGCAGATTATTCTGGGGGGCTTTAGTTGCATTTTAGGTTGTGAGGCTGACTGGACCTTACTTGTGGGTTGCCGGTTAGGTTCTTGTCTAAAGTACTTAAGATGGAGAATATCAGAACACAAAAGAATTTGTGTGTCTGGTGCTCTTGACAGTCAGTCCAGCCACTTGTAAGCAGAACGTGACTGACTGAGCTAAGCTGGCTGGTGAAGGTCTGTCAGACATCACTGCTGCACAAAAATCCAGCAGACAAGTTCTGCTCGTCCTCCTTGCCCTGTGCTGTTCAACCGTCACCTCCGAAGTAAAGCATTCCTGCACAGAAAAAGAAAAAGCGCTTGTGGTGTATCCCGTGCTTCCTGCTATGAAGCAGAAATTAAGCTTGTGGAATCATGTGCAGTATTGTAATCCCATCTGGGATGTTTTCCTATGAAGTCCCGTAACTGCAGAGAAAACGGCATCCTTATATGCAGGACTGAGCAATGGGCATCATCAGTTAAGTACTTTGTCATTTTCTCTGGATTCTTATGTAAGTCCAGTCCTATTTCCAGTTTCCAGAGCCCCATGTCTTGTTCCTTCTGTGTTGCTTCCTATCTTCTGTACCTCTTCTCCCACCTTTTCCTTTCCTCCTTGGAGTTTGGAGTTGGATGGGTGTTTAGGAGAAATGATTCCAAAAAAGCACTGGCATATTTACAATACTCAGTTCTTCGGGCAGACCTGTGTTATCACCCGTTAGAAAAAAATAACAAGCCCAAAAATGAACAAACAAAAATGAACAAAACAAAAACCAAAATACTTTATATGAAGTGATATAAAAACATAAGTTGGTCAGCGACCCACCTCTGCTAAATCCCCTCTCCTAGGTCATCTGCCAGCAGTAGAAGGCTTCAGTACAATCAGAGAAGAAAAATGCCTATTAGTAATTTTTATTTTTTTTTTTTTCCATCCGAATGGTGGGTTTCTGTTTGGGTTGGGCTTTGTTTTGAAGGTGTGTGTCACTTCATTCCATCCTGGCTTTCCAGTTTAATTCCACTCCTATGCAAGCTGAAAAGCAGTTTTCCTTCAATGTCAGATAAACTCTGAAGCTGTTGGGTTGTTTTTGCCCACCAAACATAAAGGGAATCCATTAGAGGAAAAGCTGAAACTATTGCTTTGTGAGCCAAAGAATAAGCTTGCTGCAGGAAGGAGGAGACGTCTCATTATCTGGGTGCTGGGAACGAGTGTGGTAGAGAGGCTCCTCTTCCTGCTACACAAGGACTGAGGCGTTCTCTGAGGTAAGCAAAGCAGCAATGCGATACTCCCCAGGCTTATCACCCACTATCAGCTGGATCTCCTGTTTGCTCCTGACTCCACCTTCACTTGGAAAGTGCTTGCAATTCCATGAGGTAATTCTTCCTCCCAGCGCTGTGGCTTGTTACCGCGACCATGTTCCCCTCAGCGTGAGCCGGGACAGAAAATGAAAAAAGTCCTCCCCGGCATCCATGTGCTGTAACTTCCTCTTTCTCCATCCTGCCGGGGAAGGCTGTAGTGCTCGGCGTGCTTTGGCTCTGGCCGCCGTGGCAGCGATCGGTGGGGCCGGGAGGGCAAAGCAGAGCCTCACCAGGTGCCCACCGCCGGTTTCGCCGCAGGTGCGAGGGAACACCTGTTCGGTTGGCACCGGAGCCGGTATAAATCTGCGTTATTTTGATTAAGCTCGGATTGATTAGGACCAGGTCCCGGCTAACATACCATAAACACCTATTAAACCGAAATAAATACGTCTACAGGGGGCTTAGCTTAAACGGGTGCAGCTTTGCCTGCGCGGGGGGCGGGGGTGGCGGCGGGCACCGCACACCGCGGCTCCCACGGGCGCCGCGGGCAGCAGGAAAGCCCGTCCGGGCGGCCGTCGGGCGGGACGGGGTTCCCCCTGGGCCGCGGGTGAGGGCAGGGCCGGGCCGGGCCGTGTCGTGTCGTGTCGTGTCGTGTCGTGTCGTGTCGTGTCGTGTCGTTCCCTGCCCGCGGCTGCCTCGCACCCCTGTCCCGGGGGATCGTGGCGTCCCAAGGCTGCGGCAACCTCCGACCCGCGGGGGGCAGGGTCGGTCCCGCCATCCCTCCGGGGCTCCCTCCGCCGTCCCAGGGGGCATCCAGCCACCAGCTGACCGCTCTTCCCGCTGCCCATCCCGGGCGGGATCCCGAGGCGCTCCCGGGAGTGTCCGTGGGGACACGAGCAGCGGCGGGAGGGGACGGGTGCGGGGTTTTGTGAGCGGAGCCCCTCTTGTGAGGGGACGCGGTGGTCCTGCCCTGCTGTGTCCCAGGGCTCGCAGCAGCTGGAATCTTCAAAGGAGCGGTGGCGGCCCTGGGCGGGAGCGCCGGACGGGCGCGGGGCTCGGTGTGCACGGAGCCCCGTTCCCGGGAAGCACAAAGGCCGCGGGGAAGGCGGGCCGCTTCTCCAGCCCGGCCGGGGCTTCGCTCCGGGAGGCGTTTGCCTGCTCCACCTCCGGCCTCGCAGGGGCGGCCGCGTCCTCCCCTCGCCGCCCGCAAGAGGAGCCGCACCTTTGTGGGAGCACACGGAGACGGGGGACTCAGCAGGAAAATCACGGGGGTTTTGTGGTCACTTCAAGGGCATCCCGGCCTCTGACCCAGCTCCAGCTGGAGCGCTGCTGACCCTTGTGTTGTGGTGCCGAGCCGGCTCTGAGGCTCATTGCTGTAAACACACCGTACAGCTGTTCTGCTTAGACAAATAACAGGAAAACTGACGGGTTTAACTTCTTTCACTGCATATTATTCTTCATATTGCTATCTCCAGAATGTTTTCAGCTTTTATGTTAAAAAGGTACTGCAATGGAGGAACACTTTCACTTTATTTTTGTATTTGGCAAAATGAAGGTGAGAAAAGATGCAATGAAGGTAAGTATTTTGATCTTTAAGTGGCTAGACAATCGAACTTTTATGTCTGTACATTTTTTTCACAACATGAGCAACAAAGAAATAGTTGTACTGTCACCTCTTTTACTTGCAAATGCAGCAAAAATCTTATCTGGATTGTGTGCATGCATTCTCTACTGATACTGGCTTTAATTTTAGTATAAATTAGACTGGCCTCATCTAGAGAAAGTGAAATTCCTTTTAAAGTCAACTTTTCTTTAACTAAAGTTTTCAGTGGATGACTCAGTACTAGATGCGATGCTTATACAGTGTTGCAAAGGTAAAATAACATTTTGATCTAAATCTTAAAACTCAACAAAGTGCTTAAAAGTTGACAGTGGACGCAGCTAGTATTTACCTGATCAGCTCCTTCAGTTTTAACTTGCTTTTTGGACAGGTTGGGTACGCCACAGGCATGTCTGGACATTTGGCCTTCTGTCATTGAGGAGGCAGATAACTAAACTGTAAATGCAAAAAGAAACCGTTTCAGCACTCACAGATGACCACATCTTCTTTTTTCTTTTGACCTCCTGTCACTCCTAGTTCGTGTGGGTTTAAATAAATGGAGAAACATACTGTATGCAATGCATACTTTTAGGTGCACACTCATAGAATATATACACTGAAATACTATTTAATAGAAAGAAAAGCAGCATCTGAAAAGCACATAAGCCTAATTGATTCCAGACACAACTGGCCTGGATTTTGTTTCCTCTTATTCCAACTTTCTGACCTTGTAAAAATTATCTTGATTGTGTTATACTAAAACAAGGCCATGATCTTGCAGAAACTACCATGTGTGCTGGTGCTGAGAAGTGCCCAGTAAAGCACTGTTTACGGAACAAATGGTGACAGCATTAGGCCCCAGCGTTGGTTTGTTTGTTTTCTCTTGCTTATATCTAATCATGCTGAAGCAACAGTCTCACTTCTGCAAAAAGTTGGATCCGGGTTTTTGTTTTTAAAGGAGGTGAAAAATGTGTAGTAAAAGTTGAGATTTGTAGTGAATTATAGGTTTAAAATTCTTAGAGCAGTTTAAGCTGTTGGGATTTTATGGCATTTAGACTAGGAGGAAGAGCAGTGAGGGTTTAAAAACATGTATTGCCTGTTATTTTTTCAGGGATGTGTGTGTAGTGGTGTCATTGTTTTTCAGAAGATTGTTTCTAGGGGTTCGTAGGAGGTTTGAAGGACTGACTGGCTTTGATGATAACCCCTACAATCCCATCGTGTTTTTGTATAAACATGTAAAAAAAAGTCCTCAGACAGCAGAGTGTGAGATGTGCTGCTGTCTTCAGTGCTGGAGAACGTCTGAATACAATAGTATTTTTTGCTTGAAAAAAGTCCAAGACCCGGGTACACTGATCCTTTTACTACAGTAACTACTGTTGTTCCTTCTATTTGGGGATCTGTGTGTTGCTAGCCTTAAATCTCTGCGGAAAGTAGTGGCAGAAATACATCTTTCCAGCATGTTGAACTGAACGGATGATCCCTCTCTTTATTTCTCTGAAGGCTCCCCTTTTGTCAACATTTATTTATTATTTTGGTTTGTGGTGTATTACTTATTAAATAAAAACCCTGACAGCATGTGCAGTGTTCTGAAGTGTTCAAAAGTCATGCTAGTAACCTGCTACACCAAAGATGAATGTTAGTGCCAGCCCTGCATCTGGTGTCTTTATCTTTTAGCAACTCTTACAGCTTTTCTGTTAAGTTATAGACAAGCTTCAGGTAAAAACGCACCACCTTGGAAGCCAGGCACTGTGCTCTCACTGCAAAAAGTACAGCATGTTCTGGCTTGTGTTTTTTTAAGAGGGAAAACCATCCGTCCATTGGTTAAAAGCTGTGCTGTTCTGTGCTGAAGTGTGCAACCCACAGAGGGTGACCTGTGGCGTTACAGATGCGGTGCACGTCCCCTCCCTTCTTGGCAACCACAGGACGAAGACACAAGGTCTTTCTGCCTTAAACAAGCAAGTTCTGTTCATCTGCCCAGAATGTACGAGTAAATACAATGATTGTGTCAGTTGGTTGTAATACCCCAAGTATAAACAAACTTGTGCACAGGAGAGGTGAGTTTCTGGCAGGTTTTCAGGGGAGTTTTGCTTGGTGCTGCAGGGTCCAGGTGTTCCTCAGGATAAGACAAATTCTAGATATTTACATAAGGGAGGAATAGAAAAGGTGTAGAATGGAGGATACAAAATTAGGTGTCATCTGTTGGTGGTGGTGCCTTCAACGCCACCCTGTGACTCTGGATTTATTTCTTCACGTTTGGCACTCAGTGTTATTGAACACTCCACTTTCAAGTCGTGTCAGCATGAGTGACAAGTAGGCAGCACCTCATGGAATCAAATCTTGTATATCTCCTACAAAATATAAGCATGAAATGAGGTGTTCCTTTATCTATGAGTCAGTATTATCAGAGTACGTTTTGTAAAAGTTGGTTTTAAGATTTTTAAGATTGAATTAATGGTGTATTGTTATAAATAATTAGGTGATTGGAAGTTTTTTTACAACGAGGGTGGTTAAGCACTGGAACAGGCTGTCCTATAAACATCCAAGTTCAATTTGGACGGGGCTCTGAGCAACCTGATGGTGTTGAAGATGCCCCTGCTTACTGCAGGGGTGTTGGACCATGTGGCCTTTAAAGTGCCCTTCCAACCCAAACTACTCTATGATGAAACTCTACTTAGCCAAGCAGTTGTTTCTTTTCTTGCAGTGCTCCACAAGGGATACACATTTGGCTGGATTGTGAGAAATTGAAACAAGTTTAAGCCTTTATGAGTTCACTGAATCGCTAACTTGTAAGTTTTAAGTGTCCCAGTATCCACAGTAATTAATGCAGGCTCCCATGTGAGTGCATTCCCCTTTTCCTCTGAAATATGCTTTTTCTGTTGTATTGGTTCATATTTAGAGTTTTAGCCCTTCTCTTAGAGTGTTTTGTGCCAGTGAAATGAAGATCACAGCTGGCACCTTCTCTAATCTCTTGCGGCAAAATTTTTCCATAAGCTTTAAAGTTAACTACATGTGAGATTTTTTTCTCAATTTAAGCATGTAGGAGACTGTTTTCTCAAGGCTATGTCTAAAGGAACAATTTATTTTACTTTTTTCTCTGTATAAACATAGAATGATTTTATGTGTGTCCCTATATCCTTCTGAAACCAAATTTTCCTTGCATACCCTTCTGGAGAGAGGAAGATAGAGAGGAAAAGAACCAGAAGAGATGTCACCAATTACTCTGCTGTAAGGCACCAGGATAGTAACTTGATTAATCTGGTGAAAGAAAACACAAATAATAATCCGGATTGATGTAATGCAGGGCATGTTTATGAAACATCTCAATTATACCAAGCTGGGAGGGCTATAGATGATCAGTTCAGAAATAAAAACAAACTTTCCAAGTGCAAAAGAAAAATAAATCGCCTGTTTCGTGGAAAAACCAAGGTAGATGGTTAAAGGGAGTTTGCACAGCATCATCAACAAAATAGCAGCGGACAATGTAATGCTCCTGCGAAATGCTCTCTTAGGATTTATCAATAGGTGGCATATGTAAGTCATCAGAACGGTGCAAAGATGACTCCACCAAGTGCCAGTAAGGCCCCAGCTGCCACATTGCCCTTGGTTTCATGTTCTGTGCTGAAAAATAAAGTATAAGACAGGGGAAGAAAGCAAATAAGAAATGTAGAATATAAAAGGAAATGGTGGAGGAAGGGAGGATGTTGAGCCTGAAAAATAATGTTCAGAGGAAATGGGGTAAATTTTTCCAATGTATAAAACACTGGAAGAGTTTTTGAATGCTGGGGGAAAGATCAGATAAACCGGATCTGTGCAGAGGGAAAATGTCTCAGATAGGATGATAGGAGGGTGGGAGGATGATTTAAATTGGATATTAGGAGAGCAGGGAGAGATGCAACAGCAACTTTTAACTCATTATAGTGAAATACCAGAACAAGCTACTTAGGAAGTTCAGGTCTCTGCTTCACAGAGGGTTTCTAAGAACAGGTTAGACAAACATCTGTTGGGGATTGTCTGGGGCTACTTTATCCCATCTTTGTGCATCCAGGGAAGACCAGATGGTCTCTTCAGATCCCTCTCAGCCCTCTCTCAACAAGTTTATCAACCGAGGAGGGGAGTGGACCTGAGTTTAATGAGAAAACAGTGTCATCCTATTAGTTGATCCTCCTTCAGAATAGAAAAAGAATCAGAGAGAAACCACGTTTAACTTAACTATGCAAGTAAATGGATATTTTATAATTGTTGTTGACTTGCAATTTTATGAAGCATTTATCAAAAAAATACGTGGTTATTAAAAAAAAAGTTCATTATAAAACCAAATGCATGTAAAGTATTCCTTACAACATTTTTGGTGTGACAGCTTCAAGAAACAGTTTTAAATGCAAAGTAGCAAACATATCAGGTTTATAAGTATTTTTCAAGCATATTATAAATGGGTGTTTAGCCATGGATTTTACATTGCCTCCCAATTTAAAACACACAACGGCAACATCCGTAGGTGTATCTGACTGCATCCAAGAACGTCACACCTGGGTGCTCCTTGTGTGTGCAAACCCAGGAAATAATCGTGAGAAAACACACTTGCATCCCAGTCCACAAAAGGAGGGAGTTATTCAGTACCTTCTGTGAAAAATCTGTCTGGAGGGACAGCTGAATGGAAACGTGAAAGTCAGTTTGTTGCCTGCTTGGCAGGTGAACTCTGTGGCTGCAGTGTCTCCCTCCCTGCCTCCCTCCCTGCCTTTGCGCTGGGAAGTTCCAGTGAAATAGAGCTGCTGTGGAAAGTCCTGCTCACAGCGAGGAGACGTGACCTCTCGGCAAGTCAGATCCAATTTTACAGGCGGCTCTGAGTCAGGGCGGAGCCCGTGAACTGAACTTTGTATTTAAGAAGGAAGTGATGTTGGTGGCAGCCCACGTTGCTAAGCAGATGAGTTGCCGTATTTTTGTCAGCTGATAGTTTCTGCGGGTGTGTGACTTCATTCTTAGATATGATGCCTTCCTTTTATTAAGGACAAAGGTCAGAAATTGCCAGCACTGCGATAGCTGTGTCTCTCCATGTAAGAAGAGGCACGTTCTGCTGAGCCGTCAAAGATGGAAATGGGAGTCCTTAATGCTGCTCCTGCACGGTGAAAACAAAACCAACCGTGAAGCTGTCAGTTCATGTCACGGTCCAAGAGCAAACGTCCTCACAAGCAGGGATTATGTGGAGTAGGTCAGTTCTGTGCTGTTGCTCCACTTTTGCAGGAACTCACTACTATTCCTGATTAAGAGATGGCCTGGTCTTGTCTCCAGTAGTAATGGGAACCAGGGGCCTGAGGTGGGCAGTCGGTCACTGGCCTGTTAAATCAGAATTTAGATGGAAAGCCAAGTGATCCTGCCTTGCATGCCATAAACTATGTGGTAAATCTATTTAGGAGGGAGGGAGAGTTGTTTATCACCTCTGCGCCACTGGCACTTCCAGCTGTCCATGTCATCATGGGTAAGTGGCAGTACCAGGGCAGTATTTCGAGACACTTAAGGGGAAGGTAGGTGAGGGCAGCTGCCCACAACTGTGTGTGCACCCACACAACCTGCAGTGATGAGTCAGGGTGTGCTGTTTCAGGCAGCGTTTTCACCTATTTCCTCCTAAAAGCCTTTGGCTATGTCCTTAAGTTAGCCTCGAGAGAGCTGTATGTTGTTACCATTTTTCTGAGAGAGACTGATGTATCAGAACACTTCCACATAAAATAGTTAATTCGGGGAGTGGTATTCATTCTTTTTGTTGTTGGATTGCCGAGGGTGAGGCAGCAGGGAATGCTGATGTCCCTTGGAAAGCTTTGCCCCTGTAAGGCCTGGCAGGTGAATGGCATGTGGACACGAGCCACTGGAGCTTTCACCCACTCAGCTTTTCTGGTTCAGTTCCACAGTTGAAGGAGTTCCCCACCACAGAAGTAGCTGTTTGGGCCAGTTCCAGCTTTTGTCACTCTTGCTGGCTTGAGTTTCAAAAAAAAACCCCAACAAACCCATACACACACATTTCTACCCTGGCTTGCCCTCTGTTCCCTTAGCTTGCTGGTGCCACAGGGTGGCTCCTTGTAGCCCTTGTATTTCCAAGACTTTAGGCTCTTCAGCTGAAATCGTTAAAGTTGTTCTTTCTGATATGAGTCTACTGCTTCCTGGTACTCACCAAAATCCTCTTGCTCTCAGTATTTCAGTGTGCTGTAGGTTGGTGAATGATTTCTTCTGAAGAAGGAATATTGTTTTCTTTCAGCATGTGGCATAATGTTCACATCTGTGCCCTTTTGGCCACTACACTGTCAATCTCATGGGCTTCCACTGCTGTGTAAATTTCGAGAAACTTTGAGTAAAACTTTCACTTGCGAAAGAAAAAGAAACCATTTGTCCTTTTCATTTGGCTGAAATGATGTTCAGAGATTAATAAAATGTGAGTGTGTGTCAGGGTCGTGTGATTTTGGAGCCAATTCTCAGCAATCACGGGACAAAACATGGTGCCTTAGCTTGTCTGAGGCTGTGAAATGGCATCCTGAACACTGAGTCTGAAGTGCTACTCCACACACAAGCTTGGGCTCCCGGTGCAGTTTCACATCTCCCCTTGCACACACAGAAGTAAAAGCAAGGCTGTGAGAGGAAAAGTTGTTGAGGTTTGGCTACATCTGTACAGAATTTCCTCAGGAGCTGCAAGTTCCTTCAGCAAAGCAAAAAATCCTTTTAGAAGAAGCCAGCTAGAGGGCATGGCAGCAGCACAAGCACTTTCTGTTGAAACTGATGCGTGGTTTGGACCATCGCAGTGCTCAGCAGGTGAGGAACCAGATGCGCTTAAAAGAGCTGCTCTCCAGTGGGGTGGGCTCTGAGCTCTGCCCACAGCCCTCAGCAGCTCTCAAACAAGCTCAATGCCTGGACTGGGTTGTCAGGAATGAGGCACAGACTGCTGGTGCCTTGCGGCCTGAAGGCCTCCCTGTGCATAGCTTGTTTGGGGACTCACAACTTGTGTCATCTGCTGCCTGTGGAAGTGACAATGTCTAGATCTTAAGATCCCA
This sequence comes from Serilophus lunatus, assembly GCA_013399895.1. Classification (NCBI taxonomy): domain Eukaryota; kingdom Metazoa; phylum Chordata; class Aves; order Passeriformes; family Eurylaimidae; genus Serilophus; species Serilophus lunatus. Next base: position 3,379 of record VXBA01001030.1, on the reverse strand, counting down.
TTTTGCTGTACCTGGCTGTTAAAACAGATGCTGGTTCTTCAAAGTCTACTGAATAAGTAACCTGCCTTTGTATTTTCATGTGATACTAAATTATTTGCATTTTGTGATACTGATGTTTTAAAACAGATTTAAATGCTGCCCGGTAATCTTGGAGCTGTACTTCTTATGGAGTATATTAACTTATCTCTGCCAGTTATGCCTGTCACACACAGTGACTGGCTCAGCTTTGTACAAACTATCCCCGCCTTGAGAGTTTACCTAGTTAGGTAAAGTGTAGCAATTCGTTGGGGTTTTGTTGCTACACATGCCCTTGCTCTGCAACTGTTGATGAAATTCTCAGCCATTAATGCAAATTCTTTCTAATCTGCTAGCCAAATGGCTGCCTACATCAGATGGATTACTTTGTCCCAACAGCACACAAAAGGTTGGGTGGCTGGCTACAAGTGAATTTTCATCCCTGTCATCTCTTGGATATTTTAATAAGCTGTTACCAATAAGGTTAATCATAAGGACTACCTTGTAGCTTTGTCCTCACTCTCCTATGGAGATGCCTTTTTGGTAACTTGTGGAGTTATGGCTTTCTCTTTGGGGATTGGCTGAAGCACAAGCTAGGGTTTCAAATTTTTTTCCTCCATAGCAGCTACACGATGATGTATTTTGTCCATGTCTGGTACTACCGTAGAGTGTACATGTGTGTAAACTTGTGCCACACCTAGATGGTGTCCCACCTTGGAGTGGTGAAACCCCAGCTGCACTTTTCCTGTCTCTCCATTTCCTGTTGGTGCTGAGGAGCTGGAGAGCAGCTGTAATTCTCCCTGTCCTGTGAAAGTGCTGTTTGCAGATGCTGTTTCTTGTAAAGTTCAAAAGCAGTGTGAGATTCCTTGCACATTTTTAAGCCCAAGTAGAAGTCAGCTTGAAGATGATCTGTGGGACCGAAGGAGCTGATTCTGTGACTTCTGCAAGAGCTGTGCACTAGAGACTGGGGCATTTGTTTTTCCTTGGAACAAACATTTAACTCAGTACCTTCTCATGTCCCCCTTCACTGCTGCTGCCGTGTTAATATACTTCCTTTTTTTTTTTTTTTTAAAGAAATGCTGCGCTTCTTTGGTTGTCTCACCCTGTCACCATGATATTCTTTGAACGCTTTTCATGCTTGGCAGCTTTGCGATCTGATTTCTGCTCAACAAGAAACTGAAACAAGTTCTAGAGGGAGCAGTGAGACTGCTGGCAGTTGGTCTCAGAATGAGTTTCTCTTGCCCCTAAATCTTGGAGAACTTAAATCTTTGAAAGCAAGGGGAGTTCCAGGCAAGTTTACACTACACCAGGGTGCTGGGTTGCCAGATTAGGGGTGCAGTTACGTGATACAAGCAGAAAAACTGACTTGGGGGTAGGCATTTCTGGGCTGTTTTCTCTCAGTCTGTCAATATACTGCAAGAGAAAACTGAAACTGATTACATTTAGTAACTTGGGAGGATACCTCTGTATAGGTTTGGCTGTTGGTTTGGGCTTTTTTATTATTTTTTTCCCCCCAAAGTAGAGAAATTCAGATTAAAAATAGAACAATCATGAACTGGGCGAATGGTGAAGGTATACTCGGGGCATGTGCTGCTTGAAAGTGTATTTTAAAATCCTATTTCCACTTGCTATTTTTAACTTCATGGAAGACCTTGGTGAAGAACAGGGAATGTATTCTACTGCACCATCACGTGCTATCAGCTTTTCAACACATTTTTCAGTTGAAAGCATGGGACAGCAACACCTCCCCGGCTGCTGGCCCCTTTCTGCGTGACTGCGCGGGCCCAACTGCACGGGAGGTGGTGATGCCTCTCCCAGCGCAAACCGTCCCTTCTCCCAGAAGGTGCTTTCCCCCTAAACCCCAGAAAGATTCAGTAGGCCAGACACAAACGACACGATGTGGAAGAGTGTCATGCTTCTTCTGGAGAAGCCTGACACATTTTTGCGGCTGTAGTGGCCCTCATGGCTGTGGAATCGACATGGACACCTGGACTGAGGGAGCCATTGACCAAAGAAAGAGGTTTGTGGCATCCACATTGTCCGTGTCCGGCTCTCAGCTTGCCGTGTGTTAGAACAGCATAGAGGAAAAGCTGTGTGAGATCCTAAGAAGAAATTTTTTCTCTCTCCCAAGAGTGAGGTACGAGTGTGGGTGCAGCAAACAGTCCCCCTAAAAGGAGCGGCAGGAGCGGGAGGGGGAGGGTGTCTCGAGAGCACATGACTTTGTTTTTCCTTCTCCAACCTGCTACAAACAACGATGGTAAAAAGTTATCTCGTCAAATGACTCGCTGAAAATTCCTGTAATGCCGAGTATCTTTACAGTGGGTTTACGCTTTAATCTCTTTATACTTTTAAGACGCTTATTTAGTTTCCAGAGCGATGCGGGGAGGACCGCTAAGCGCGCTACTGGTAATCACTTTTGGGTGGGATTTGTGTAATTTACTTATGGAATGAGTTTGTTTCAGTTCGTATCCCGAATTCGAATGCATCGCTTACAAACGCGGAGCCGGTGCGGTGCCGGGGGAGCGCAGCCCCGCCAGGACGGGGGCGCTGCCGCGGCCGGGCAGCGATCAATGGCCGCTTCCCTTTGAAAGCCCGACCCGTTCGGGACAAAGTCCACCCCAACCCGCGGTCTCGGGAGATCCTACGCCCGCCCCGCCCCGCCCCGCCCCGCCCCGCCTCAGTGGCCGT
>VXBA01001029.1:1320891-1377955 GCA_013399895.1 Serilophus lunatus | reverse complement strand
TCTGTGTAATTCTGTGTAATTAGTCTTACACCAGTGTTACTAGTCCTCATACTCCTTTTGAGACATGGAACCGTTTCTATTGTTATTTTAAAGTATGTAGTCCTTCAAAACTGGTGTGTTGTTCGTAGCATGTTATTTTACTTTGTTTTACAAATTCCAGTTCTTGAGTCTGTTCTTATCTTACAGTATTCATTGTAAAACTGTTTTTTAAAAGCTTCACAAGTTGTGAGAGTCTTATGCAGTAGCTGGTTTTGTGAGTGTACACTTGATAGCTCTTAGTTCTTCAATGGATATCTAATATTTAGAGGGGTTCATTTCTTCTCAGCTGCAGCCTATGAATATCCAGTCTAATATTCTATTCCCAGCACATTTAATAGTAATCATACTTCAGCACCTTCTTTATTTACCTCTCTTCTTTCCAGGTGTGAGTGTTGTGATGTTTAAGACAATGACTCTCTGTGGGTCTGGCTCAGCTGACATGGGGTCCCTTGGCAGGGAGATGAGGTTCTGTCTTCCATTAATAATTGTACGAGGCAACGTGGCAAAGGTTTGAATGTCTGATTTGTATCTTCTCTCACAGTAGAAACTTAGCCTGACACTGCAGATGCCTCAGGTTTATAAAGTAGTAAGGCTTATTTGGTGAGGTTGGGTGATCTCAGTTATTTGTAGTACAACACTCAGTGACTTTGTCTTGACACCAGGTCTGTAGAAGAGGTTGTGGTGCATTTTCTTCTCAGCTCTGCCTGAGCTTGACCAGCTTCCATGTTGTGAATTCTGTGCTTAGCAGGCTGGGATGGACTGGCTGACAGATACAGAGGGGACTGCTTCTAAACTCAGTCTGATGTGCTGGAAATTCTCTCCTTAAACTTATAGAGACTTTTTAGATAGATCCTCTTTGGAAGACAATAGAGATTTCCTGATTACTATTCTCTTCCACCTTGTATCTCAAATGAAATCATTATTCAAGCCTGTGGCTTGCCCTGCCCTGCTGGTCAGCCATTATTGCTATTCTGTACATCAGCCATAACATGTATTAAGTCATAGCCTGACTTGCTTTTCTGAGTATTCTTATTGGCAACAGAACTTACTGTTTAGCCCTCAAAATGGGCTAATTCTTCCATCTAGTTATCAAGTCCAATATTGTTCTTCTCCGTGCTCCCGAGATTATGTCAGCTGCAATCAACTGCTTATTGTTTATCCACCCTGGCTGCAGGAATGGCAGCCAGCTTCTGTAGCCTGAGTGCTTGTGAGCCAAGTATCTCTGCAAGCATTAGTCACATCCCTCTTCTTCATCATTGTTTCATAACATAAGTACTGTTTTCTGGTTTTTTGAGGCAGTTGTGGCAACGGGCCCTAGAACTGCTGTTTCGCATAACTCTTGCAATAATTCCTCTCAGCTGCATATTTATCTTCCTATGAGGCATGATGTTTCCACAGAATATTTCCTGGCCCTTGACACATGTATCCTCAGTTTGAGTTCCTCTTTTCCATTGGATCTCTTTTAGTTTTAGCCTGAGTACATGTTCCATCCCAGTAGTCCTTGCTGGGAAAAAGAGAAGGTGCACCGCAAATTGCATTTAAACAAGCCCAGGGACAGAAGTTAAATGCTATAAGAACATCAGTAATGGATTTAGCCATATGTTCATCCTTTTTCACCCTTCTGGGATTCTGTCTAGTGCTGAAGTAAGAGAGAGGGAGGCTAGGGAGATTCCAGCTGTCACTGAAACATACTTCTCTACTGGCAGAGTTGGTAGCAGTGTACCAGGTGGCATGCACTACATACAGCAGATTCATTTTCAAGAGTTCAGCTGAGGCCATCTATTGATTATATAGTAAATCCGACTCTAAAACTTTTAAATTGAGATTGGAGAGGTTCTGGTTGCACAGCATACAGCAGTGATCCACTATAAATTCACCTTGATGATTCAGATTTGTTCAAAAGCAGTAGTGTGTACTCTGGCTAATCTGCCAAAACCACTGTGGCCTGATCCAGATTAAATTAGTACTGCTGGGTATTCACAGGCGAGCCCTGGTGTTATTTGCTGTGGACCTGCAGAGATAGGTACACAATAGTAAGTGCTCTGGAGCTCTTGGCAGAGCTCTTGCTCTAGATGTTGTTATTCAGTCTCCCTGAGCCATGGATAATGGCATGAAAGGAAGCTAGAGAACCACAAAAACTTTTGAGGCCACATAAATTGGTATCTTTTTTCTTCAGCCTTGGTCAGCAGATAGTTTGGGCTCTAGTCTCTGCTGGAAATGGTTCACACCTGTTCCTTCCTGTTTCTGTAGCTTTAACTGTTTCCAGCATTTGGAGGCCAGGAGTTCATCCCAAGAATGTCTCCTGTTGCTGAGCTTTTCCTCTGCAGCACTTGCAAACTTGCGAGGAGCAGAGCAAAGTTAAGATGGGATTCTTACACTATCCATAGACACTGTGTAGGATGAAGAGTATCTGAAGACATGACAGAGGAGGTAATAGTGCTTAGGCATCCCCCTTTCCCATCTGCACATTATAGTTTTGATTCACTATGCGCTGCTTAATCTGTTACCAAAAAAAATAAAAAACCAAAACTATGTTTTCGCATGGTAAATATCCCCCTAATTATATCCTTTGAGGAAAAGAGATGTTAATTAAATTCTGATCAATTTCCAGTTTGACTAGGGCCAACCTTCAGATTAGCTCAATACTCTCAGCAAATATTTAGCAAAAAACCCTACAAAACAAACAAAAAAAACTACAACAAAAAAACTCAGAACAAAACAAAATGCTGTTCTGTGTTCAAAGTTTCAGTTTGCACAAGCTAGCTGTTGTTAGCAGATGTTAATGACAGGCGTAATTTGAGTGCCATTGTAAAATGAAAATATGAGCACTGTCTCTTCTCTGGTTTATGTGTTGGGAAGAGAGACTTAAATCCAGAGGATGTAGCCACCCTGTTATACCTACTTTACAAACCCCATAGTTTAGGCTATGCGTTGTGAAGTGCTGTATCTCTGCATACTTCCTGGGCCATTCAAAGTGATTCAGACTATTTCCTAAGCTGAGAGAGCTTTTTGATGATAATTTGAGCAGCTCAGATGCTGTGGGGCAGTGTTAGAGCAGGTCTTCTGGGAGAGTCCCACTGTCTGCAGAAGAAAGGGAGCAACCAAAGGTCAGTAACAGAAAGCCACCTTAAATCCCACCTACATAAGCAGCTGAGATCTGTCTAACAGAGACATGTCCTTTTTCTCTAGGCACTCGAAATTGAAGCCTGTCCAGGATCTCTGGCTCTCTGGATACATGAGGTTCAGAGAGGACAGCCTTTGAGTCTGAAAGCTTTGCGAACAGTTGTATCATCAGTGGATATGATTCATCTCATTCTATTTAGGGTGAACCTGTTTCAAGCTCTTCCCAGGTCTGGGTTTGTTGGGGGTTTTTTGCCTTTACTTTGAATCCATAATAGCTGTGCCCACTGTGAAGCATTGGGAGTTTCTGTGTTGAATCTGCCACTACAAACTAATACAACGAATCTGTCTGGGACAACAGGGGTTTTTCTGCCAGTAAATCCTTGAATCCGTGTCAGATGAGTAAAACCTACATCCCAAGCACAGTGAGAGACTCTTTAATTCTCCTCTGAGCTGTTTCCCAGTACTTCATCCTTGCTGCATTCAGTGCTGCAGAGAGCAGGGAAGGCCTGGAGCACCCAGCTATTTTCTGGCAACGTCTGAGTCAGGGCAAGTTTCTGTCTGGGCTTTGCTTCAGCCACCGAATTTCCACTTGTATGTATAAAGGAGTCACCTGATTTGTTTGTCAGGTCTGGACAGCAGTCAAGGTAGCGAATAAAAATGGCTAGAAGTAATTCAGAAATGAAAAGACCAAAATGAGGAAGGGGCTTATCTGGGAGATTCCTTAGTTTCCCTTCTCCACCCATCTGCTTTGTGCTTTTTGAGTCAGGAAGGACTTTCAGACAGTGCCCAGGTCTTGATATTCCCTAATGTCTTGTATGAGGCTGTCACACTCTTTTAATGATCATGTAACTTACTAACCTTTTGGATAACTCCAGGAGACAATTTGGAGGAGATGGATTATATTATACTAAGTGCATCTGTACCATGGAGATGCCTGAGAGACAGGCAAAATCAGAAAGCATGAGAAAAATACTGGTCAGAAGGGCTCCACATATGCAACTTTTGTCATTATTGGGTTTGTGTAGCTGATTTTTTTTCACCACTGTCTGCCTCTTGGCCATTTGGAGAATTAAACAATACACAAGGGTACGGTGCAGATATATATTATATCTTCTTGCACTGAAACACTGCCCAAATAGTAGGTGTGTTTTAAATTGGATCCCTCTCTTTGGTTCATCTAGATGAAAGAAAAAGAAAAGAACTCTAATTGTGAGAAATGCCAAGGAATGTTAGTTGAAGCAGGTAAAAGTGGGAATAACTGTCACTGATGCTGGAGTCCTCGGTTTGAGTCATGCAGCAGAAGATATTAAAGAGGTGTTTAGATGACTGAAAAGATGACAAAAGGTGATTTTGACCCAATGACTCCTGCATTTTACCTCATGTATGGTGCCCTATTTTATATGGAACACTTAAACAGCACAGCTACAGACTCTGTTTTAGTGGGACACAGAGGAATAAATGTACTTTCTCAGCAAAGCCCAACACACAAAGCCTGCCTGGGAACTGAGCTGTGCATCCAAGCACTGCCCCTCAACCTGTCCTGGGAAACTTAACTGACTCTGAAAATGCGATTGCACTGACTGCACCCCAGGTGTTCAGCCGTGTCTTGCTGGGTACCCAGATTTTAAGGGCATAAAGAGAAGACTGCACTTTTCCCTAAAAAATTACCTGAAAATATCTTTAGATAAAACCTTTTGAAAAATGACATGCAATAATTCATTCGTTCTTTTGAGAGCAAGACAAAAGTGGGATCTTCCAGAGTTCTAACTAAACATGAAAGGTAAAACTGAATGAAAAAAAGAGGATGAGGGAAAGGAGATTTTCATAACAAAATCCTTTCCCAAATACTACTTGTTTGTGGCATTTGGACCAATTTTATGAAGTAACATACTATTGCTTTGAATAGTATTTGGATCATTGAAAGCAACAAAAAAAGGGAAACTCCTTGCAGCAGTTCAATATAGATGTTACCAAATATATTGCTATAGAGGTATGTTTAAAATCCATATTTTCTAAGCATTATAAGGCCCTAGAACTTCCTCAGTATTTACACATATAGCCTCGCAATTTTTTCTCTTATCAGCTTTCTCATAGTTACTTTCAGTGTTTTCTGTGACTATTTTGTATTAAACCTGTGTTTGTATATACAGGCACCTCTGTATTATTTCCAAGAAGTTTTTCATGTTGACTTCTTTATCTCTTGTAGTTTATATTTTTCCTTTTGTGGCTGGCTATAGGTTTTCCTGAAATGACATTCCAATTTAAACACTGCAATATAATGTCAGTGTTAAAATGTTCATAAGCAAGAAATGTCTTGTGATAATTTAAGCCTCAGAGAATGAAGAGGAGGCTATTATACATGAAGTGGCTCCTTTGAGGTCAGACAGGATTCAGCATGGCCAGAGCTTGCTTCTGCCACCTTCAGTCACCTTGAGCAGCCCATGATATCTGAGAGCCCACACTCTCCCAGATCACTTGAGCTGCTTGCCCAGTGAAAATCTGTTCAGGGAGGGACAAAGGAAGATGAATCTAAGAGTCTCCTGCCTAGAAGCTTACTGAAACGATTAATTTCTCTCTGAAAGAGTCAAGTAATGAGAAATGATGTTGCTTTTGTTGTAAGCCGTTGGGTCCCTGGATGGTCTTTCCCACTTTCCAGGGTTAATCTCCGAAATAAATAGTTTCCTTTTTGTTGACTGTCAGCAGTGTGTTACTGTGCAGTGACCTGCATGTGCCAGTGCTGTGGACTAGAGATCTTGTGACTTCTGTCAAGCCTGTACTGGGCGTATCTCCTGTTCCCTAATGCCCTGGGCCATTCGTTCCTTTCAGTCTGAAAGGAAGGAGATTGAGCAACTTGTCACTACTTGTTGAGAAGTGGCCTTTGATGCTTGATGTCCAAGTCCTTTCTTGCTGGCCTTTCTGCTCTTACTTCCAAACCTCTTTTTCATTTCTCTAATGATGCTTTGCTCCACTCCTCCTCTTGCCCTTTTTTGCCGTTTTCTATTCTATGCTTAACTCCTTCTTTCTTTATAGGTTATGGCTTTACATGTCTGTGCATGCACACACATGCAAACACACACACACACACACACAGAATTTAAGCAAATAGAAAAATCTGCTTCCAATAGACACCCACTACCCAATTTTTTGTGCTATGATTTCATAGTGTTATGTGGTCTACTGTTGGTCCCTGATTAATTAAAATTATAACACCTGAGCAGCACGTATGCACTCTTCCTATTTTTTTTTATTTAGTTGCATGTATTTGTTATTTCTTTTCTAAAAGATATGAGAGCACCTTCCAAGGGAGTGTTTCCTTGAAAACTATTGATGTCAGTGGATATGTATGAGTAGTGATTCACTGTGCAGCTACACCAAGTCTTCCACAAACAATATTGAGAATAGTTAAATTAAAAATCTTGGCTTTTATTAGAAAATTTGACTTGGGCACATGAGAATTTTCACCTGGTGAAAAATTTTACTATACATCTACAGACAGCCTTTGTTATGCACCCCAAAAGGGAGGAGCTGAAGCTACCCAGAAATCTGATCCTCTCTACTCCACAGAAGTAATTCTTTGTTCCTGCTGTCACACTCCACAGCACGGCTGTCTTCCTCAGTGACAAGATTGGTGACTGCAGTTTGGCTCTGGGAAAAAAAACACCAGGTGCTATTCTGTGTATAGCTCTGCAACTATTTATTTTCCACGTGGCTGCCCTGCAACAATTCCTCATGAATAAAAAGGTACAATGAGGAGATTCTCACTCTGATGAACCCTGCAGTGCTTCCCCAGTGCTGCCACAGCTGATGACTGAAGACAGTTAAAAGGAACAAAACCTTAGGCATATCAACCTAATAAAGTGGATTGTAATGCAGCACTGTCATTTTTTGCCCATGGTCCTTTTAGGGACCTTACTTGTTTCCCAAAGAATGAGCCAAAGGAGTGTCAGAGAGTGACTGCTCTCAGTGGACATCACAGTGATCTGTTCCCACCCTCACAAGGCAGCTGGCCAGGAAGCATACCACTTTATCCCAGGTGAAGGGAAAAAACAGGGATGTTTTCAAAACTAAATACAGACTCAGCATTCTATAGGGTACATGAGGAAGCTGGATTTTAACCATGTATATCCCAGTCTTTACATAAGCTGAGATCTTATGCACACACCTCTGCAAGGCTTATATTGCTCATCAGGTAATGACATGTTTTTGGAGCTGTAGGAAACAAAGCCCAACCCTAACCTCATAGATCTTGTAATCTGAGTACGTGATGAGAAAATAAGCAGATGTAAAATTAAAGGTAGCATCCAGCTGAGCTTGAGAATTTGGAATAAGTGTAAAGGGAGTAATCCCCATACAGGGGGAACAAGTCACTGTCAGATGTCATTTTCATGGGAAGGCATCAGTGAGTCTTAAGCAGGAATTTGAGCTGATTGTAAATTTTCCTTACAGGAAGCTTCCCATTTCCTAAAGGGATGTGATAAAAGAGGAAGGAGCATTATTGGAGAGTACCAGCAGCTGAAGAGCCATCTCTTACCTTCTTGGTCAGCTGTGAGCAAGCACTGTCCGGTGTGTGCTTTGAGAGAAGTGGGTAATAGCAAGGGACAGAGCTTATTTGATCCAATGGCAGAAGAAAGAGGCAGACAAGGGATGCAGAATATGAAAACACTTTAAAGGTGGTAAGTCAGCAAGATACTTTTTACTGCAATGTGTTAAATGGTTTTATAGGGAGAAAAAGTAGAATTGTTGAAATAAGGATGGGGAAGCCTTGGCTGTAGGCAAGTGAGAAAATGAAAACTTGAGCCAGAGCTTTACCAGAGGAAAAGGGGCTGGATTTTTAAGGCAGTTTGCAGGTAGAATGAACATAATTTGTTGCATCTTCTCTTGTCAGCTGTGTGCATTAAAGAAAACAATGCTTTTGCCATTCACAGGTTACCTCTCTGACAAAATTATTGAAAATTTCCATGCCTGTTGTTATTTAGAAACAATTGTAATTAAGCAGATCTAATTATTTCAGTTCCCTCTGTTTTGGTTCCTCTTATTGTTGAAATTAGTTCCTCTGCTAGAATCTGCAAGCTTTTGCAACTTCAGATTTACTCGTTATTCCTGATGTAACAATTATGTCAGCGTAAAAATCCTCCCAGTTTGCACTGTACTTTTCTATAGTTCTGAAATCCTATGAGAAGAGTTTTGCTCAGGAACCTAAGACTTTAAGACTATCCAAACTGTTTCTGTCAATGTTTATCTTCTTGCTTCAGTCACTACTAGAAGCAAAAGCTCACACAACTCTTGGGCATTTATTAACTAACCTTCATTTAACTCCCGCACATGTTCATAGAAATACCTCCTTTTGTGTCAATGAAGCTGCTCTGGTAAAGTTAAAGCCTTGATAATACTAATCCTACTACAGAAATCTCAAGAGTCATTGTAATATGAGCAAAGATCAGTACCTGTTGTGGCCATAATGCTAATTTTGGCAAGCAACACTCTTGCAAAAAAATGAAACAAAAATCAGAATATGCTATGTTCCTACAGCTAATATGCAGGTTGTCTGTGAAAAAATGTTGTCTATGGAAATATGAGAAATTGCTTCAACTTTCTACTATGGTCAACATCAAGCATGTGGAAGAAAAGAAGGTCATCAGGAGTCAGCATGGATTCATTAAGGGAAAATCATGCTTAACTAGTCTCATAGCCTTCTGTGATGGTGTGGTGGGATGAGTTGACAAAGGGAAAGCAGTGGCTGTTGTCTACCTAACTTCAGCAAGGTTTTTGACACTGTCTCCAGTGTCAAACATGCTTGTAGGTCAGCTCGGGAAATGTGTGCTAGATGAAAGGACAGTGGGGTGGATCAAGAACTGTCTGAAAGGCAGAGCTCAGAGGGTCATGACCAGTGGAGTAGAGTCCGGGCTGTGCTGCCATTCAGTGGGACCTTGATAAGCTGGAGAATCGGGCGGAGAGAAACCTCATGAGGTTCAACAGGGGCAAGTGTAGGGTCCTGCATCTGGGGAGGAAATACCCCAAGCACCAACACAGGCTGGGAGCTGACCTACTAGAGAGCAGACCTGCAGAGAAGGACCTGAGGCTGTTGGTGGTTGACAAGATCATGACCCGGCCGTGTGTTTTTGCGGCCAGGAGGACCGATGGGATCCTGGAGTACATTGGGAAGAGTGTGGCCAGCAGGTAGAAGTGGGGGGATCTTTCCTCTCTACTTAGCCCAGAGTGCTGTGTCCAGTTCTGGACCCCTTAGTACAAGAAAGATAAGGAGTTACTGGAGAGGGTCCAGTGGAGGCTGCAAAGATGATTTGATGTCAGGAGCATCTGTCTTATGAGAAGAGTCTGTGGGAGCTGGACCTGTTTAGTTTGGAGAAGACTAAGAGGAGATCTCATTAATGCATATAAATATCTCAGAGGTGGGTGCCAAGAGGGCAGTTCCAGACTCTTTTCAGTGGTGCTCAGTGACAGAATAAGGAACACAAACTAAAATACAAGAAGTTTCACTTAAACATTAAGGAAGAACTTCTTTGCATTGAGACTTTGCATTGCAGAGCCCTGGAACAGGCTGCCCACGGATGTCGTGGAGTCTCCCTCTCTGGAAATATTCCAAACCCACTCAGATGTGTTCCTGTGTCACCTGCTCCAGGTGACTCAGCTTTGACCAGGGAGTTGGACAGGATGATCTCCAGAGGTCCCTTCTAAAACTAGAAATTCTGTTTTTCCATGAACTCCTACTTTAGTATACTACAGAAGTAATGTTCTCTAGTACAGCAGATGTTACTTAGGATTTTCAAAGTATAGTGTCTGCAGTCTCTATTTAAATTTTATTTTTAAATTGTAGATGTGTTAGATTCATCTTTGTGATATGTAACCTACAATGAAAGAAATAATCCCTCTGGTTTGAAAGCACAAGGGAAGCAATAGCATATGCCATACCACAGGGAGATGATTACCCAGAGGAACTACAAGCAACTGCAAAGTTTTCTCTCCTGGACGATGAAATACTAGGGAAGTCAGCACCCAAGTTTTCCTAGGAAAGAAGGGTAAAACGCTTTTGGCTTTTGTTTCTCTAATAAGATGAGAAATCACTTTTGGGATGGGAATGGAAAAAAAAAAAAAAAGAGAGAATATTTTGTATTGATTTTCAGTCTTGGGAAGAAAGGAAATTGTCCAGATTGTTCTGATACTTTTGTTGGTGGAAAGCATAGATGTGGAAGCCTAATGGCAACTAGATTAATCTGGGGAAGGTACAAGACAGCCTTTCTGCTCTTATTGTTACAGACTCCTGAGAGTGAGGATCCAAATTATGATATTATGACAGTATTCACAAAAATATTCAATAGATCTGACACATGGGGCTGTGAAGGTAAGGATAACATAGAAGGGCATGCCTTCAAGTTGTGTTTGTCCTTTGTCTTCACAAGACAATGTAATGGGAAAGATGAATAAAGATGAAGGTGTGATTCTGCAGTCACTCTGTACTGACACAAGCACAGGATGATGCCAAAGAGACAGACCTGCACATTTTGACAACAGGTTGCCCTTATGTTTAGAATCATAGAATGAGAAAATACCCTGAGTTGGAAGGGACTCACAAAGGATCACTGAAGTCTGACTCCTGGCCCTGCATGGGACACTCTGTCATGCTTGGTGATGTGACCACTTCCCTCGAGAGTCTGTTTCAGTGCCCAACCACCCTCTGCATGAAGAACCTTTACCTAGTATCTAACTGAACCTCTGCTGACACAACTCCAGGTCATTCCCTGAGGTCCTGTCACAGGAGTGAAGATATCAGTGCCTGCTCCTCCTCTTCCTCTCATGAGGAAGCTTGTAGACTGCAATGTGGTCTCTTCCTCACAATTAATTCAGTTAGTTCAGGCTTCCTTGTTGATAGAAAATAGAGTGATACTCTGGTTTTCATGTAAAAGGAAGCAAAAGCCACAATGGTATCATTTTATATAACTCTCTAAGTACATAGGTTAAATATCTCTTCTAGGTTTAATTTTTTCAAAAGCATTAAGGTGTTTGAGGCAATCTTGTCTTACCCGCTACACCCAATTTTTACATAAATTTGATGGTGAACATCAGCCATTGTAACACCTGAGAGGGTGTACTGGAGAACATTGAGTGCCTGGACACGGTGGTGGCACCAGGTGCCTCCATCCCTGCTGTGCTTTGGCAAGTTCCTGCCTTTCTCCCTTTCTTGATATGAATGCTCTGTCTGCAGGAAATAGGGATGGGGAACCTCAGCTCCCTTCACTGCCGATGGTTCCAAAGATGCTGTCCAGTCACTCTACTGGCTCCAAAGGTCACATCTTCATGGGCATGAAACTCTCAGCTCAGACAGATGCACTGACTTCAGGAGAGATGCAGAAATTAATTATTCTGTAATTAGCACAAGAGTGGTACGAACCCAAAACAAGCCAAAGTCATTCAAGATTGCTCTTATGTACTCCCTTGCATGAGTTTTTCATCCACTTGTAGGCAATTCAGCAAATTTAAATCAAACTGAGGAAAGTATTTGTTCTGATCCCTGCTTGCAGTTTACTTTCTTTCTTGAAATGCAGTGTCTTTCTCTAGTACAACAGTTTCCATCTATGCACTCTAGACCTGCCCTTTCATATTCCATGGTGATGCCCAGACCTGTTTAATGGTATCCCCTTGACCAAGATATCAGTGCCTGCTCCTAAGTGATGTCTCTACCTTTTTTGGGAACAGCCTCTCAACATACAAAGCACTCAGAGACTGAGAAGGAGAGATGAAGGAAGATATGCACTCTCTTGGCTAACTATCCAAAATATACCCAATCCATGATTGGTTGTAGGTTCTTTTTAGTCAGCCCTCCTTCTGCCATTCTATTTTGTACATCCATATTTTTCCGTGTTAGATCATTTTCTTTCTTAATCTGCCCAACACACCTCTACAAGTGTGTGTAGGTGGAATACAGTCACTGAGGGAAACCTGGGCACTAAGTGAACTTGAGAAAGGAGCATGGGCAAAACAGAACTAAAAACAAGCATGCTACTAGTCTGAGTAGAAGGCTGGAAGAATAAGAGTCTGGAGGTGTTTAATTTTGTGGGACAATATCTATTACAATGTAAGATCTTCCTAGTGCTCGTCCTTCCTGAGAGCTTGAAAAAAAGGATCAATATGATTAGGCACAACTCCATAAATGTAAGGATAATTGGGTCACCACAAAGGAGTTCAGGCCACTGGCTTTGAAGTTGGCAAATGCAGTACATGGGAGAGGCACAGGTCTGTAGGTGTTCTCTTTTGTGGTGGACTTGGTGAGATTTCAAACAAAGGGGAATGCATCAACGTTCTGTCTCTTCAGCTCTAATTCACTAGGCAAACCAATTGTGCTTTTTCCATCTATAAAGGGTACTGAAATGTTTTTGACCCCCTTTAATATTTTTTGTGGTGATGCCTGAAGGAGCACTGATAGTTCAGCGATAGCCAGAGCCCACCTCACTGATCCCTGCTGTCTCTTGTTCCACTCTCTGTTGATTTGTGTTTTATGGAAGGTGTGAAGCAGAGATTAAATGTGTACAGAACCCAGCAGAGTACAGCTTTGATCTGTGACCAGGTCTTATTATCAAACTCAACAATAATAACATGGAGCTCCTTGAGCACAGTTTTTTTGTGGAATACTCTTAACAGGGAGAACTGACGTACAATTTCCACAATGTCTGAAGAAGTATTTTACCCAACTGGTGCACAGATGGCATTCCTCTTTCTTCTTGCCTACCTACTTTCATGAAACTTGCAGAAAGGTGAGATACAAGAGACCATTCCATCTCTGTCAAGTGAATTACAGCTGTCCAAAGGTTCAGAATCATGAAGGCAGGAACTGAGAAATCCCAGAAAGATGATTTCTAGGGTTTTTTTAAGATCTACTAAGCTACAAATGGGCTGCTTTTTAGGAAAAACCAAACTGGGATGATACCAGAGCAAGTAGTATGCAGAGCAAGCGTAAAACAGGCCACAGAGCAAAAGTAAGGCTTCCTTAATAGGTTGTAGCTTTCATTCTGTCCTGGGATGTAAAACTTGTTTGTTTTATTTTGTGGGTAAGTTTTTTTTGAGTCTGTTTTTCTGAGTTTTTTTCTTTTTTTTTTTTTTTACACTCTTTAGAAATTTTTTAGTCCTAGGACATAGGCACTTCTTTAGCTTTCCTTGATGGTTTAATGTGTTTAATGTATTGCCAGTAATGCATTGTTCTTCTAACAGAGGGCAATGTAGGAAAAAACCCATGCACATACAAAGCCTATTCATCTTTACATATGAATTCAAGACATTCTTGCTTTGCCTCTTCATGTTAAGTTGGATTCACGTTTCTGAAATTATTGTGCTTCATATGAAATCTGAAAGTATCTATACCCAAGACTGTGATGAGGGTATTCCAAATAACCGTTGTCATGAAAACCTACTTCAATCTGTAATAAGCCACTCTCCTCATACTGAGCTTTCTTGGAAGAAAAATAATAGAGGAAATAAAATGGAATTTCATTGACTCCACTTTTTTCCCAGCTTCTCAAAAATAGTTTCATTAGAAGATAATAATTTTAACAATTTGAAACCCATATCTGGAGTATGCTGAAGGATTTGCTTTTCTCTATGAGAGTGTCCTTCAGGTTTCACATGCATAAATGGGAGAAAAAACACTGGCTAGTAGTCCGCAGTGCTAATTGAGCAAATTCTAGGGAGCCAGATCAGTGTTTTGTGTTTTATGGCTGGCTAACTGGAAATGGACTAAGCAATCAAGTAAATAATAATTTAGGTGAGTAATTTTTTATCTTTCTTAGACAAATTTGGATTTGGCAGGGACTAAATAGGAAACTTCTGAGCAAAATCATTCCTTGAGTGCACAGAAGCCATTGATATACACATTCTGTGCCATGGGTGGGAGAAAATTTCCCATTTGTCATCACTACTGCAGAGCTTCCATTGACACAGAGGCTGCATCTCCTGTCCCTCTGTGGCAGTTGCACTGTGTGCAACAACAGCAGCCAGCAGCACTGTAACATAAATGTGTCCAAAATCATACTTCAATTTAATTACCTATAAAACCATATTCTATAAAAGAGGAGAAAGAAATCACTATTACTTTCCTTAAATAGATCAAATCTCAGTAATAACCCTGAAAATTCCTTTACCTTTGATTTAACAAATGCAGGAAAGGCCTGGATAGTCACTAAATCAGCTGTCCACTGGCAGAAGCATTTTGTTACTGCAGCAGAGATTCAATGCTCTAATTAAAAAGTCTGAGGCTACTGGAATTTTCCATTATGAAAACAGGATGTTTGCCGTTTTCACAATTCTGATGCTATCTTGACTTGTCTCATATATAACAGACATGTGGAA
Source organism: Serilophus lunatus (assembly GCA_013399895.1). NCBI lineage: Eukaryota > Metazoa > Chordata > Aves > Passeriformes > Eurylaimidae > Serilophus > Serilophus lunatus. Next base: position 1,363,441 of record VXBA01001029.1, on the reverse strand, counting down.
ATTAATTGGGGGGGGGGGGAATTTAGAATGTGTTCTTTTATGCCATTCTCTTTTAAGAAGATTGGGAGAGGTGTGCTGTCCCTTTAAAGTTTCATGTACTTTTATGCTGCATTCTAATACCTTTTTTTTTTTTTTCTATCTTAAAAAAAGATAGTATCTGGATTTCTTATCTTCCTTAAAAGGTGCAATCCTATAGGAACTCTAAGCATTCTTCTTACACCACAAATTCTTCAGATTTTCTGGGTGCAGGGCATTGTACCACAGAGCAACATATTCCACGTTGGTTTCCATTTCAAAAGAACCTCCTTCATTTGAAAGTGCCGATTCTTGTTTTCCTTTTAAATGTTTCTTGTAGGTCATCCTTCTAAATAATGTGGGAAAATCTCCACAAAACAAAAGGTAGATCCTGTTAGGAATCAAAGCCATGGAAACAGTGTTGTCTGCTAAGTAGTATCTGGGCATGTTACTACTTAATATGAAGGCAAGAAGGTAATGCAGTCCCGAGTATTTAGGAAGTCCTGTGGAGAACTACAGCGGAACTGAAGAACGGAGAAACTATTTGATGATTGTTTTGGGCTAGGCAGCAGCTGGTACAGGGTGATTTGGCAATAATGAATCCTGAGATTCAGTAAATGAGCATGTAAGAAAGTATTTTTGCTCTATTTGTGACTTAACTGACAAACAGAGGCCCTTTTCAAAGAAGAAAATAAACCACACAGGCCAGACTCCTCTTCTGAATTGCTTTTCAGAGTGCTTTCCTTTTCCCACTGAGAGCCTTCTGATTTTGATATCATGATTAATCTCCAAAATTGGAATATGCCAGGACAAACACCTTTATAAACAGACGCCTGTGCATGTTGAAACTAACTCTGAAGCAGACATTGCTCTTTGTAAAGCTTATTTAACAGTTCACTTCACCTTAAATCCACTTCTTTATATGTCCTATGTGGTTGTTATTCACAATAGACTATTCTAGAACAAGGCAATGTCTGAATGGCATCACTTGGGCATGGTCCTCTGCTCACAGACTTAAGTGCACATGCAGTCTTATCCCAGCTCACATCAACCTAGAAAATGTAGATATACAGGTTAGTTTCTCATGCAGGATTTTTGGAAAGTTTAGGGTTTGAGAATAAACTTGCTAATACTTCTATTTTGAAATAATTTGATCTTCATTTGCAACTTCCCAAAGGAAATAGTAAACATCTTTGTCATAAAATGTGAAGACATTTGACTGATATTTTTTTCCTGCATTTATTTATTTTTTTGAATATACAATTTCTTTTTTTTATTGTATCTGAATTTTCTGTTTGGAAGAAAGAATTTCCACTTGCCTGCTACTGGCTTGTCATTGAGCTCATTAGCTCCAATGACATGAGCAGTGGCGTGAAATATTTAAACTTACTTTTGTTATGGGGAGAGAGAGTGGTGTTTTCTGGGGAGTCTCAGGGGTTTTGGGTCTTGGGGGGTTTGGGGGAGAAGGGGAGAGGGAAGGGTGTTTGGGAGGGTGTTTTGGGATGTTCCACGTGTTAGCCCTGTTTTAAAACCGTGGTTTTTTAGAAATATGAAGGAAGGACCAAGATCACAGTGTCCATGGAGCGACAGGACTCTTTCCCGTCCCCCTCACCGCCCGGTTTCGGCGGAGGGAAGGAAGCAGGGTCGGCGTGCCTGCGGCTGGGAGGCCATCCAGCATGGCGGGCGGGGAGCCGGGCATGCAAAGCCACTTCTGCCATTTTCGCCGCTTTTCCCAGTGGTTCGGGCGGTGGAGAGACACATCGAACAGAACTGGCACTCTGGCGTGCACACCTGCGGCTCCAGACAGAGGCGGCGGTGCCAGCGGTGGGGCTCAGTGGCTGCATCCATGGTGCCGGCGCCCACTCCATGCCGCAGCGGGCTGGGCTGGGCTTGGTGGTCGCTCAGACATGGGGCCCGAGTCCTGTGCAGCACAGCAATGGGGAGCAGCGTGGGGTGGCGGCTTTTTCTTCTGATGGGTGGCTGCCAAGAGCCACCACCAGGAGTGGCCGCAGCCACACCGCTCCTGCCCCGCGGCGACTGCCCCCACGGGCAGCCCCAGTGCCCGCGGCCAGTCCCTGCAAGCAGCGAGCGCCCACGGGTGGGGCTGGTGGCCACAGGAGTGCTCCTGCTGCCAGCGGCCAGCGGCGGCTGCCAGCCTCCAGCCCCTGAGCACATGGCATTTCAGCGGGAACCACCATTTTGCCTGGAGTGAAGATCCTGAAAGAGAGATGGAGCCTGGCTCCTCCAGCCAACCAGAAGACGGCTTGGCAGGGAAGAAGACATCGGATTGCCGTGAGATTTCAAGGGCATAAAAAGCCTGAACACAGAAGTCCTCACTCTCTTCAGCTTCCTCCTCAGCTGGGAGCAGCACAGCCTCTCTCCTCCCAGCTTCCAGACCGCGCGGCTTGACTCCACCCACCTCCATCAGCACCAGAGCCAAGCCGGCCAAATTGCAAGCGATAGATTCCCTGTGAGTCTCCCTAGGTGGGATGCTTTTCACCATTTTCTATCTTGCAGAGAGTTCTAGAGCCGGGAGAGTACCACCAGAGAGGCAGCTTCCATTCCTTCTCCTGTTTCTTGGCCAACTACCTGGCCTTGAGAAGCAGTTCGTTTTTGGTTTTCGTGTGACAACTGTCAGGTGTTATATTTGTGTATTTGGTCTGGGGGGTCCCATAAGGTTGTTTTTCCTGGTTGAGCTCCTAGACAATAAACTGCCATTGTATCTGTTCAGTCTTCCATCATTGTGCACGCCCCCTTGGTGATAAAAGTGATTCAAACCACCCCAACTTTCTGCTGGCAAGTGGAGAATTTTTCCACACCGTTCCTTTTGATTCAACCTTTGACTAAACATATCTCTGTTTGTTACATGGATGCTATTTCATCCATTCAATGCAGTATGTTTCTTTATCCTGGATAAGACAGTGATTTCAACAATACTGTCTTCGAACCTATGTTTGCAAGAATGAAAATGTGATCTTTTATACTGTCAAATGAAGACAAATTCTTTGTCTGCACAAATGCTTGTTAGATGGCAATAAAATCTGATTTTTATTCCTGTGAGAATTAATTTCCATAATAGAATTTCATTATTAATATTTTAAATGAAGTTATATTGCTCTGTTTATATAATGTGGTGTTTAATCCTATAAGAATCTAAATCAGAGCTTTCTTGTGTAGTTCACTACCCAAAAATAGCTCTTGGGAGGTTTCACAGAGACTCAGAAATGAAAAGGAATAATGCTTTTGTTATACTTTTCCTTAGTTACCAGCAAAAAACTTCCAAGATGATGATGATCCAAGGAAAAAAGAAAAAAAAAAAACAAACCAAAAAAATCCCAAACAAATAAAACCACAAAAAAACCAAACAACAAAAACCCCAACAACAAAAAAACTCAAACCAAATAAACAAAAAACAAAACAGAAAAATCCCATACCAAAACTCCAAAGAGAAAAATAAAAATCTGCCTGTCCAAGTGAAATATACCATAGTTGCAGTGAGACATGAGTTTGATTTACTGGAATCCTGTCATTGCTTGTGGGTAACTGGTTCTTTCCTAAAGCTATTGTTAGGTCATTTGAATCTTTATAAATATGTACACCATATAGACCTAAATGAATTAAAAATGATGCATGGGAACCAGCAGCACAGGCTAACTCACACTGTCCTCGTAATATTTTCCATCTGGGTTTGGTCAGAGAGAAAAACCTGGGAAATGTCATTTCCTTTCCCACCAGAGGCCAGCCTCTGGGGTTCTCTGTCTTTTTCCCTGTTTTCTTTTTTCAATTGCTTTATTAGTTATTATTAGTAAAAACAGCCTTAGTATCTCCCTATCCCTAGGCAAGGAAGTAATTTTCCCTTCCTTGATTACTCACCCTATTCACTTTTCCTTGTATTTCAGTGGAGAAATTTGCCTGTCAGGGATAACAGACATGTGGGCTTGAGTCCCTCTGTAGCACAGAAGGGAGCATCAAATAAGGGTCTCCCTGATCCAGAGGGCGTTAGCTCACATTGCACTGACGGCAACACTACGCTGCTTGTGACACTACAACCCCAGCTGAAAAAGACTTGTTTGCTTTTTTAGTCTGTGAAAGAAAGATACTGGCAAAATTTTCCTTTGGAAACTGGATGGAGGTATGTCCCTGAAAACCCTGGAGGAAAATGCTACTGTTCTGTGCCAGTTTTGCCTTCTGATGCCTGTACGTTTTTTCTTGGGGGACATGGGGCACCACGCAGATCCTGCTTGGAACTACAAACTTCAGCTGGAGTTGCCTCCAGAGGCATTTTTCAAGAAACAAACTGCCTGCATTCCAGCTGGGCTCTTCTTCCAGTACCACTGACCAGGATGCTCCTGCCAGCAAAGGATCACCTCCTTGATGTCAGGTGGGAAGGGTAAAGGCTGTGGAGGCAAGTGCTTCACGCTGAGGCTCTGGTTCTTTCAGCACTGCTTACCAAGTACAACCCAAAGAGACCTTTGGGGGCATCTGTGGCATCAGGCTATGGAAGTAGGTTTGGTATTGGTGTGTTGTGATGAGCAGGTGAGCTGTTTCGTGATCAAGAAGATCTCATCCAAGCTGGGAACAGTACAATCCATCAGTAGTTGGATGACATTATTTTGCCTCTCTGTCCTGTTGGCTTCACCAACCATTGTGCAGCTGAAAATTTACAGGGGCTAGCTTTCACCTGCTATCATATCACTGTTACACCACGAGAATAAATGGGTTCTTTTAATCTTTTAATCTTTTCTGCCAGACTCTGCTACCAATTTCTTTCTCTATTACTGCGGCTCAGATACTACTTAGCACATCGTCAGCTTGCACCTTGAATTGTTTGAGCTGTTAGCATTCCAATCTCTCACACCTGTACATTCTTCTCCTGGGATAATTGGACAAAGGTAGCACCTTTGTCTTATCTCAAGTTTCTATCACAGTCCAAATTAGTAGGGTATTCAGGGAGGGGTGGGCTTCCCTGCGCAGTTGCTACAGTGGACAAAACTCTTTCAGTGATTTTAATAATGTATAAACCATTAACGATTTCATTCTCTCACAGTAAGGAAAGGCAGAACTACTGAGTTAAAAGAGTACTGCATGGAACAGCACTGCAATAACTCTCCTTGCTGGCGAGATGTACGTTTATTGGCAATTACTGTTGTTGCGCTGCCTCCCTCTCTCCTAACCTTCCCACACCAACCCTTTTTGTATTTCCCATTTTTTTTTTGTTTAATTAGTTCCCTTCTCTAGTCCTAACATGTAGGAGAATTAAAGCAGGCTCTCCAGGCTGCTAGTAAGGTCAAAATCTGTAAAATTAAATGGAAGATGGGAAAACCCCTTTGTTTGAACAGTAAACATGGAAAAGAAATTTTGATGAAGATCATAATAATAAGTCCTCAATTACCACATCAGTTTGCTCACAAAACTATTAAAAAGGGGGGGAATGGAGAAGGAGAGGAACCAACAACCAACTCTAGTATTTCTCATTTTATTAAAATTGTGCCATTTTTAAGTGCAGCCAAAAATTTTACCATCAGTTCTATAAATCCTGGCGTTGTGCCTACATTTGGTTGCAGATTAGGAGATGCTATGCATTTACTTCAGAATAACTGTGATGTTGGACTGCCTCTTGTGTAAACCACACCAACTACAATACAAAGAAACTGACAGTAAAAGAAAGCAGCTGCAGAACAACAGTGTCAGTGATCCTTGATTTCAGGTGGTACAATTAAACTTTTTCACTTTATATGTCTTTCTTTAGTGTTTCTATCATGATGTTTAGTTGGTAGATAGGAGATGTGTAAACATGAATAATTTATGAAGCCTTGGAACTCATAAGCTCTTCTGCCTGGATCCCCAGAAAGGCTATTTGCAAAATAAGTCAGGCAATAATAGGAAAAATATACAGTAAAATTTGATGCAAGTTATCCTATTGGGAATTTTTCTTCTTTTATTGAAAATATTTGAATTTGGAAAGAGAAGAGTTGTCTTCAGGACAATCTAAAGATAATAAAGTCATTCCTTCAAATGTTTATGGTTCCTTCTGAGAGAAACACCTCATAATGGTGTGCCTGCTTTAACTTACCAAGTCTTAGCAGCACATGGAAAGACTGAGCTGTAGGAAATCAATTTGACCACCCCTGAAATGTAATAGACTCTAAAGAATATGTGACTGCATTGACAGAGGAAATGGAGATGGCAGGAAGGGAAGGAGTTTTATTTCCCCTTTTTCAGTCACTGGACTGACACAACTTCTCAGATATGATGGACAGTGGCTCAGCCACTTCCTCACTCAGTTGCCTCAGGACCCATGGATGCATCTTATCAGATCCCATGGGCTTTTGCATCTTCAGGTTCCTTATATGGTCTTGAACCTGATCTTATTCTACAACAGGCAACTTGTTCTTTTTCCCAGTCCCTGCCTTTGCCTTCTGCATCTCTGATGGTCTGGCTGGAGCACTTAAAGACCAAGTCTAAAAAGATCATTAAGCATCTCAGCCTCCTCCATGTCCTGGGGTAATCAGATCTCCCACTCCCTTCTATAGAGGGCCCATGTTTTCCCTAGTCTCCCTTTTATCACTGACATACCTACAGAAGCTTTCCTTCTTGCCCTTGACATCCCTGGCCAGGTTTAATTCTGGAAGGGCTTTAGCTTTTCTGACTTGATCACTGGCTGCTCAAACAATCTCTCTGTATCCCTCCCAGGCCACTTATCCTTGCATCCGCTCTCTGTAAGGTTTACTTTGTGTGCCTGAGTTTGTCCAGGAACTTCTTGTTCATTCACACAGGCCTCCTGGCACTTTTGCCTGACTTCCTCTTTGTTGGGATGTATCACTTCTGAACATTGCCTGCTCAAGCAAAAGATACATAGAAAACTCCCCAAAAACCCAAACCAACGAACAAGCAAAAAAAAACCAAACAAAAAAAAAAACAACAAAAAATCCCAAAACAAAACAAAAAACCCCACCAAAACCCAAGGGAAAAAAACTCATAATTCTTTTATTGCCATCTTGCTACATCTAGCTATTACTTACAAAAGGATTTTAGAGATTCTTTTTGTTGTATTTTGGGTGTTTGGTTTCGGTTTTGTTGTTGCTTGTTTTGTGCTTTTTAAAAATTAAAATACTGTGATCAATGAGTCTTGCTTCAATATAAAAGAAGTTAGATGGAATGATAACTACATTTAGGTTTAAGTAATGTAGTCCTGAGCATGTGGCATTTTTAGCAGAAAATAAAATTAAAATGAGCTCAAAAGATCAGGAGTTAAAAATAGAACCAAAAATAATCTTATGAAGAACACAAAACACACAATTGACCACTGAGTCAGTATTCAGAAAGATATGGATTACCTTAATTTACCAAACACTTTAAAAGGGTATAAATTCTCATGTTTCTGAGTTAACCCAAATCTCTTACAAATAGAACAACAACCAAAAAAGCAACTTTCACTATATAAAGATGTCATTTCTTCATTGTTCATAAGGCAATTTCTCAGGATTTTTCTCTAGGACTAATTTCTGTCAGGAGGAGACTGCTGGGGCTGATTCTGGCCCTTGAGTCAAGTTTTACTTCTGCTGTGTAAGTAACCACAAGGCAAAGTAGATACAGTGTTATTTCCCTCTTTAAGAAACTAGTTACAGCACCAGCCTGTCTTTGAGGAAATCTTTGGACCCCTGCTGTCCTCCTAAAATGCCCTAGTTCAGATACTGGAAAGAAGACACATCCCAGGTGACCCATTAGCAAAAAGAGGAATTGGGAAGTGTACGCAGAAGAAAATAGGATCTCACGGGCCCTTTTAGATTTTATTGTGTTTCGTGCAGGATTCACATCAAAAGTAGTTTTGCTTTTAAGATATGTTTCTTGTTTCGATACAATCATCTTTGTGAGAATGCTAATAATCTTTCCATAGCGAGGAAATGGGGTTTTTGCAAGCTTTGGCCAATGATCCAATTTTTCCAGCTCCATTCCAATAAAGTTAGTCTTCTGAAGTTTCCAAGTGCACAAACAAGACAGATTGTAGTAAACTCTCTAACAACAAATTCTCATTTCACTGGAGTCATAAGCAATACATTTTTATCTGTATGCAGCAGCAAAAGGCTCTGATGTGGTAATTTTTACCTCCTTTACTTCTTTTTCTCCTCCTTCCTTTGTATTCACCTCTATGTATGTAAATCAGGAGACACATGGCTGTGTCTCTGCCTTCATACAGGAGAGCTCGAAAGCCCGTGTGCTACACCCACTAGGGAAAACAGAAGACTAGGGCTGGCTTAGGATAAATCAAGGCTGCTCTGTTTTATCAGGAATAGCAGCCAAGAAGGGAACTGCTCTAGAGGAGGCCAGTCAGGCTGCTCCCAGCAGGATGGTCTGCTGGATGTATTTTGCTGTTATCATTGTTTTTATAATCGTCTACCTGCTCTTTCAAAGGCACTCACAGCTATCACAGACTCTGTGTAGTCCACTGAATAAGTGCAGCTTCTAGTTTTTAATGTGATTCCTTTCATAGCTTTTGATTTTCCTGTCAACTCAGAATTGATATTTTGGTAATATTTTCATATATTTTCTTCCAAGGGTTCATACCCATTTATTTTTTCAAAAGGTTCTGAGTCAAAATTCCAACAGATTTTTGTTTCCCAGATGCCTATGTTGCCCTTGAAAAGCTCTTTAAGCTGTAATTTTTTACATTAGAAAAAAAAACCAACAAAGTTCGTATATGCAATTTTTTAAAAAAAAAATATACTGAAAATTTTTATATTCATTCTGCTCATACAAACACAATTAAAACACAAATGGGCACAAATGGTCTGTATAAGCATTGCAATCAGTACAGGCAACTCTTTGTAATTCAGTCACAGCTATGGTATAGAAAATTTCATAGCAAGTAAGAATGGGAATACTGAAGAATGTATTTTAGTTTTCTAATATCTCCTATGATACAAAAGGAGCCCTGGAATGCACATCCAAGATTGTATAATCCAGGAATTATCTAAATAGACAATGGCAGTAAAGATTCTTTAGTTCAAAAAGCCGAGTGCTCAAATGACACAAAACCCACTAAGAAAGTGCTACAAAAGATGAAGAGAACAAACCGCTGGCCATGTAATTATTCTCCCAGCAGGTTCATCAGACAATTGCCAGCATGCCCTCCTGCCTCTTCTGGAAATGTTTTGACTAAATCTAACAAAATAATAGCTGCAGTCACCTCCTTTTATAGTCACTTGGGATACAAACTGGCTACAGTGTCAAGTCCTAGAAGGAACTGGTGGGTCTCACCAGCAGTATTTGACTGTCAGATGCAAACCACTTGGCAGACAGGCAAGCATTTTGAAAGTGTCTGGGAAAAAACATCCTTTCTTTTTGTCTTTTTTTTTCCTCTAGGCTGACAAATCCTCAGGGAGAAAGCTGGTCGATGGCAAGTTGAATATGAGCCAGCAGTGCCCTGGCAGCCAGGAGGGACAACCGTGTCCTGGGGGGCATCAGGCAAAGCATCACCAGCCGGTCAAGGGAGGGGATTGTCCTGCTCTGCTCTGCACTGGGGAGGCTTCACCTTGAATATTGTGGCAGTTTGGGGCAGTGGAATGTAAGAAAGACCTTAAGGTGTTAGAGGGCAACAAAGATAGTGAAGGGCCTTGAGGGGAAGCCATATGAAGAGTGTCTGAGGTCACTTGGTCTGTTCAGCCTGGGGGAGAGGAGATAGAGGGGAGACCTCATTGCAGTTCCAACTTCCTTGCGAGGGGAAGAGGAGGGGATGGCGCTGATCTCTTCTTTGTGGTGACCAGTGACAGGCCCGAGGTGACAGCCCGAGGTTGTGTCAGGGCAGGTTTATGTTGGATATTAGAAAAAGGCTCTTCACCCAGAGGGTGAGTGGGAACTGGCACAGGCTCCCCAGGGCAGTGGTCACAGCACCAAGCCTGGCAGAGTTCAAGAAACGTTTGTATGATACTCTTGGGCACATGGTGTGACTCTTGGGGATGACTCTGTGAAGGGCCAGGAGTTGGACTCAATGATCCTTGTGGGTTCCTTTCCAACTTGGCATGTTCTGTGATTCGGTGATGCTGAAATATGCATTTTTATAATGTTTCTTTTTAAGGTGAATGGGGGAGAGGGTGTATTATTTTAGGCTATTCTAGGAAAAAGTATAAATGCTTTTGGAGACTTCTCAAGCAAATAACTTAGTTTATGCTTCCTTAGCATAGGCAGTATCTATGGCCTCATTAGGAATAAGCAACTTGAGCAAAAGTAACTTCAGAAGCAGTTTCTAAGCACTTATCCATTCATAAAATCTTTTATTCCTTGTCACAAATATTTATTGTTTCAAGAATTTGCTTCCAAAAATGGAATTAGAACCCAGAGCTTAATTACCACTGTTTTTTAACATGAAAATTATTCTCAGCTTTCATGTACCTGGGCAAGACTCAAATTGCTAATATTAAATGCTTCCCTCATCATCTCTGTGTTGAACCCAGAAAATAAGCTAGAGCCAGAGGTTCATAGTTCTTTCACACCCATTAACCTCATAGAACAGGTTTGATAATTAAAGACATGTTTCATGTCTAAGTAGTGTGCAACAATGGCAGCAATTTTAGAAATTTGTAGGTTTTAACTGTAAAAAAAAGCTGTAACATCTCTGACATCATGGTGGTCAAGAAGGAAAAATGATTATTGTCACAAGAAACCTGCAAGACACCCATGAGATTTCAGGGTAGAACTGATAGGAGATCTCATTTGGTTTGAAGACCTACAGCAAGAGAATTTAGCCTTACCTGTCCACCACTGGAGGTTTCTGCTAATGTTGAATAGGTATCAAAATGCATTTTTTTTTTGTCTGAAGACATGGAGCTGAAGTGGTACTTGGAGTGTAAGTCAAAATGGTGTGTGCAGGGACATCTTGTCACACTTTTGTGAGGGAGGAAAATTAAGAGTCTCATGGTGTGATTGCTTCATAAGTTCATGTCCTTTAAGGTGAGAAATGGCCTCTCTCTCTCCTGACCGTGCTTCACATAGGTCACAACATCTCATTGCCAGTGCAGCAAGGTATGCAAGTTGCAGGTTAGGAAAAAGGACAAAATAAATCAGCCAGAGTGAAAGCCCCAGATTGTTCCTGTTGATGCATCCTCAGAAGACAGCAGGAGTTTTGTGACTTCCCATCCAGCACTGGCAAACTCCTTTTCCAGCCCAAGAAGGCCCTGCCTGCCCCCGGCTTCTAGGTAGTCCTAGGTAGGGAGGGAGCAGTGCTTCTAGAAATATTTGCTTGTGAAAAAGTTCCAAAGTGTAAAGTGTTGTCTTTAAACCCTCTCTAGATCTCTGAATCCGTGAAAAGTAGAACACTTTGGTTTTGTCATGTGGTTGTTTTCATTTGACCCCACATGGTTTACAAGCTTAGGAGAGCTAAAAAATCCAATGTGCCTTTGGAGAAAGCTGTTTTCACTGGTGACAACTCAAAATGTTAGACTTACTCGCAACATGGTATTTGCACGTCTAAGTGGATAGATCAGTTTCAGCGTGTGAGTTAGAAAGTCTGCTCTCATCTGTCATTGCGTTTGTGGAAGTGCACGTTCCTGGAACAGGCTTGTCTTTTTTTTGAAGATCCTTACCCACAAATTTCTCCACATCAAGTGACAGAATCAAAACTGTGTTGACACAGCTTGCCATGGCTTATACAGTCTTTAGGATAATATGTTGGATAATGGGTTACTTGCTCCAGATTTCATTGTAAAACAAGTTAACAACACTATAATGCAGAATATTCCTCCTTTACAATGCCTCAAGGATTACAAATATTCTTTCTATACTAACATGCAAATAGAAATATGATCCCTAGCCTTTGTGAAGATAAAGTTCATGTGAGATAGCTTCCAATTCCCTGAATCTTCCAGAAAGATTATCTTCTTCAGTCCTCAAGAGGTCTGTTTCTCCTTCATCTGGCCACAACACTTTCCTAGTCACATTTGCTGTATCAAGGTTGCTTCTACTGCCTCTCATTCTGGATCAAAGAGAGCCTGCCCTGAGACCAAATTAATTGACTTGAGCATATGGCTGCAACACTTCACAAATCACCTGCCTCCTGCCTGCAGGAGTACAGGTCCTGCAGGATTTGCCTGCGTGTCACGAGCTGGCACAACTGCGCCACAGTCCCAGGATTTTTGCTGTCCTCAAAAAAGGACAATTTATTATTCCCACCAAATTCAGTAGAGCCAGAATTTGACAGCTGCTCCTTCTGCTCAGTCCCCAGAATTTTGTGTCTGCAGGTACAGATATCTTGGGTTCAGGCTGGACAATTTCTTGTGCCAGGAGCACAGGTTGCATAGGTGAGAAAGGGTGTGAGAGGACAAGTCCTCACAGATTTCCTTGAACTCGCAAGGACCCAGCCCCACTCCATCTCTACCTGCTGTCTCTGAAGGCAGAGCCAATCCTTCCAATTTTACAGTCATTCCCTCAGGTCCAGAAGGCATTGACCCATGGTTTTACCTGGAAACTCCTAGTTGAAGATGTGGTCTGAGAAAAAAAGAGCGATCCTTCTCTTTGGGGTATATATTTCCCCCTGCACATCTCATTGCAGCCTGATCAGCTTAAACATCAAATGTGCTTGTGTAAATATATACAACGAGGCTAAGTGATTAGAATAATCTAATGCAAATTTCAAAAACTCTGAGGAGATCTGAGAAATCAACACTGTCATAAGTTTTATTTCCACAGCATGAATGGAAATATTATTAGTAAAATACAGTTTGGACTTCAAAGAAAAGCAGTGTTGAAATGCTAATAAGGAAGAGGATTGCTGGAAGGTGGGGAGGGAACATGGCAGGTGGTGGGATATGTTCTTTCTCTGGTTGTAGATGCATTTTGTTTGTTCATAACTGCCTTAAAAATGTAATAACCTCTCTGTGAGCAGTGAGACCCTCTTTTCCGTTAACTTTTGCCATATAATGTTTTCAGACATACTCATTCATCTCCTGAGCCTGACTCCAACTCCACAGCTGACATGGTCCCAGCCTCTCTTGACGGCACCAGTGGCAGCCAGCACAAGGTATGAGGGCATCTGAAGACATCTCAAAGAAGTGAAGCCTTCTCTAGGCACCACTCAGCCTCAGCCACTCACTTCCCAGAGGCAAGGATCCTTCTTCAACAAAAGTGAATCAAAAAAAAGGAAGGCAAGAAAGGGCAGTAATGGCTTAAGCCCCTAGAGATGCCCCAGATCTGATGTCTGCAGTTCTTGCTCATACTCTGAACATCTGCTCTGTCACGGCAGCATTTCACTGAAGGGGACAGTGAAGAAGGGAGTCACCCACCACTGAAGGGGAGGGTAGAGAAGGGAGTTGAGTGGTGGAGGCACCATGTCTCCCATCTGACAGAAATGTGAGGGACCCTCGTTAAAATATCCAGATTCAAACTGTCCCAAAGCTGCACAGCTTTGCCTGTCAGTAGAGAGCTGACATAAAGCTCCTCGGCTTCGGAGCTGCCAAAGCAGAAGCCCTTCTGTGAGAGAGGTGTACAGAGCAGACAGTGTCTAGTCCCCGAGCCATGGCTGAGTCTCCCACCTCCTTTCCCTTCACATTATCCACCAAGTCTTAATGCAACTCCACTGCCTAAAGTGCTCGTTTCCTCCATCATCACTTTCACCCAAAGTGCAGTGGGCAGCTCCACAGGGAGATGGTGGAAAGGTGACATGTCAAGGGTAAGAATGTCTTTTTTTTTTTTAAGTTCTGAGGACAGGCATTTTCATGAGAAAAAAGGTACATTTTTTAGATTTATAATAGGTGAACAGTTCAAAAATAAAAGCCTTTCTCTCAGAAATGTAAATCTTTTGGATTGCTGTAACATCTCCAGGGCCTTAATGATCTAAAGCACTGTCTTTTTTGCTGTCTGCAAAACAGCCATAGCTTGACCTGTGAAGAGCAATTTCATTTCAAGTGACCTGGGGAAGCAGAAAAATGAAAAGACAAAATGGAAAGAAATACTCATTTGAACACTCATGGTACTATTTTTATTTGCATCATACAGATCATCAACCAGTTCTGTGTGGTATTTCCATTCTCTAGAAATTGCAATGTTCCACTATAGCAAATGTACAGAGTTTAAGGTCAACTATAAAACAGCTATAAGTACAATTTAAGCATTTCCAATTACAGGCAAAACAAGAGAAAAGGTTCTTTGTACTCCATCTGGAATTCCATTCACTCTGTACACAGTGTTAATAAAATACAAATGCAACTCGGGCCAGTGTTAATCAAGTCATTAACATCAGAAGCTGTTCAGTGGCCTATATGAATTGTATTTTATTTGTCTAAACCTGGTGCCCATTAGACAGACATCTACATTACAGCCAGAGCTATTGTGTCATTGGCAAGGACCAAGGGTTGTAACACATTTTCTCACTGAATTCCCCTTTTGGAAGTAGAGCTAGTCACTTTTGGACACTGTGGGGTCCCTATTCCCCAGCACCATTCAGAGAATCACAGAATCAATTATGTTGGAAAAGACTTCTGAGGTGATCAAGTCCAACCTTTGATCCAACACCTTGTCAACCAGACCATGGCACTAAGTGCCACATCCAGTCTCTTCTTAAATACCTCCAGGGATGGTGAATCCACCACCTCCCTGGGCAGCCCATTCCAATGCCCAATCACTCTCTCTGTAAACAGCACTCATGCTCATAACCTCTATGGTCTCTGAGGGCAGAGCATCCATCCGTAGGGGCTTGGGACAAGTAAAACAGTACAAATACACGTGGCCCAGAAAGCCATGGCTGGTGTAAGAGCAGCAAGAAAAACCTTCAGAATGTCTGTCTTACATGGAGAGAGGCAATCCTTCTTCATCCCCTGAACAACCAGAGCCAGTCCCACATGTGACTGCAAACAAAGGCATTGCTGCAGACGAGACACAGTGTGCCTGCAAAGCGGCTCTCTGGGGGTACGACATCCAACACAGGCAGCCAGGGCTCTGCTATCTAATAGAACTCTACTCAATTAGAGGAAAAAAAAATGGTAAGCACACCTGTGTTCTCTGCCCTGTAACTTTTCCCTAACCTGCCTGTGGTTTTGCTCCATGGGAGACTGCTAAATCCAGAGCTTAACCCTGAGGCAGCACATGCCATACCACTCTTTCTGGTTTGCCCTGCTCTCTATAAACAAACCTTTACCCACATTTGGCACGAGGGAGACATCATTTTTCATCCATATTTTGTAGGATCACCCTCTCTGAGACACACAGCCATCCTCTGCCAGTAGAGCCCTCCACTCAGCCCAGCTTTCAAGCCTCGTTGGATCCATACGCTTCCAATGATGAGAGTGATTTTTTTTCCTGGTTTCTTCATAGGCCTGATTTGTAGCTCTCTCACCCACACAACAATGGCCATATGCTCCTGGGTACCAGCAGGAGCAAGAGAGAAAAGATTATGATCTTCAGAGAACTGCGTCCATCACTAGCCACTGTAACAATATAGGGCTGGTGAGGTTCCCGTTTTCCTGCTCAGACTCTCTACTCTTCTATGACATGATATTTTGCAGTCTGATTTGTCATGCACCCCCCAGGTTGGAAATCATATTCTGAGCCATTAAACCTCTGAGTCCTATCTCCAATAATATGCTTCATAGAAAAATGTCTGGAAGGCCTTTTTTCTGTGAAAATACAATAATAAATTTGGGATTTAAGGCTGTAAGGATCTCGAAATATGTATTCATTCATTGAGATGCCTTAAAAAGAGTACAAGGCTTAGCAAGTGAAAATAAAATAGGTCTGATTTATACAGTAAAACAGTAAAAAGGCTGTGCAGGAAAAAAGCAAACAATCATTTTATGTATGTTTATGCACATTAACTCTCTAAGTGATTATACAGTCTCAAACATCTAGAATTTCATGGGGTTTTGTAATGATTCAAAGGAATATAGCTGCAAATAGACAAGTATGAGTTTCATTTCTTTCCTTTTAGTAACAGCAAACGCATATTTTTGCTTTCAGATGCTGCCTCTTCTGTCAGTTATACTTACATTTTTGTCTGCTTTTCTGCTGATAAAATTCTACTGACGTCAGCTATACCAAACTTTCATGCTTGATAGATGTGGAACAAGAAGGGAATAAGGGTCACAGTAAACAAGCAAATGTCAATCACAAAAGAATAAGTGGACCTTTTAGCTGCTCAGAGAAAAGGTAAGTGGACGAATCTTTGTATAACTCTGCTTCCATGCTCAAAGGTAACATATGAATGGTACTATTTAAATAAAAGCTTAGGTTTTGCCTTCCTTTTTCCTTGCATGCTCTTAGAGAAAATTATATTGAAAAGGCTAAAGCCACTGACATTTCAGCATTGTGAAAGAGTGAGAATATAAGCTAAAAATTAATGAAAATGCTCCCCAAAGTGTATGACCCATTAAGTTGTTTTGCAATGCTGAGAAATGAAGCATGGAATATTTTGTTACAGTCAATATCCCACGGATATGAAAACAAGATTAAGATCTTTCAGTGCAACAGGTCAAGCTCTGCCAGTTAGCACACAGGTATAAATCCTAAATACCTCTGGTTTACTTGAAGGAACTGCCCTGAATTAGCACCAATGCAGCTCAGAACACCCAGGACCTCTAACTTCAGTTTGGATAAGTGGCAGCTCAGTGTGTGCAGAGAACTCCAGCCAAATGCAGAAGCAGTGTAGGATATCATGGACCCCTCCTGCCTACACCCAAGCGAGGGAGGGGTATCACCTTCAGAGCTAGGACTCACTGTAGGTTTTTTAGGGCCTTTTGTTTTATTCTGTTTATTTTGCTTTATTTTACCCTGTTTTCAAGAAAACAGAATACCTAATGGAGTTATCCAGTATCTCAATGGAGAAAAGAGTTTGTATTAATTATTCTGTAAACAGTATTTATAAAATTCAGTCATTTACACTCCCTCCATAGCTCCACCACCAAAATCTGGTGCTTCACCCTATCCTGGCAGAACAGATTGATTACCAGTGTTCACTGGCACACATCCTGATGTGCCACTGCCTTTTTCTCACAGCTACTGACAACCTTGATGCTGTTGTTGCATTTCTCAGCAGTTTCTGCTTACTCTGACAGGCATTTAACTATTCAGTGAGTGTTTTCACATATTTTGGCTTGCTTTGCCTACAGACCTGAAGGTCAGGAATAGGACTTCCCAGGCTTGTCCTAAGATGGATCTGAACTGATGTTTTCAGGGATGCTCATATGCAGCAGGTTTTCTTTTCAACAGAATGAAATAAAGAAAAATAAACCCCTGGGGGTTTTCTTTACACTGCATACCTGAAACTTGAATAAAAAGCCAGGCATTAAAAGAGTGCCAGCTTCAAGAAGTTGTTGGCACTGACAGACATGGCTGATCAATGGTGTTTTGTAGCTATAAGGGGAGCTTTAACTGAAGCTATTTCCCCTTGGTCTGCTGCCAGGGACAGCAGCAGAGGTCTCTCAGAAGCTCAAGAAGGAAAGCAAAGGAGCCTGGAGGAATTCTTTTGTGGCAGTGACTACAGACCAAGAGAAACCCCTCAGTCATGTACACCCTTTTACAAAGCCACAAGCTTTGTAAACATTAAAAGCAGGCAGTACGCTGCTGAAAAGAAAGGCAACTCAAAACTCAAAAACCATTTTCACAGTATTCTGTCTTCAGGTTCTATGAGTGGCAGGGGAGATGAAACACAACTGAAGACAGTTAGGTGCTTCTCCATCCTCTCCTCTGCCTTTGGCATACTGGGATCTAAAAAACAGCAGAATTATGAAGCTGCAGTTGTCCATCTCTCTCCCTGCTGTCAGTTCAAATAAAGTTAGAATAACAGTATCAGTCAGGTTGGAAGGGACCACAGTGGGTTATCTGGTTCTACCTGCCTGCTCACACAGGGTCACCCCAGAGCACATGGCACAGGATTGCAACAAGACAGTTCTTGTATATGTCCAGTGAGGGAGACTCCACACCTTCTCTAGGCAATCTGTTCCACTGCCTGGTGACCTGCACAGTAAAGAAGTTCTTCTGCATATTCAGATGGCAATTCCTATGCCTCAGCTTCTTCCCATTGCCTCTTACTACTTGGCACCACCAGGATAAGACCTCGGCAGGAGTATTGCCTTGGTGAGGAGCCTTACCCAAGCCCAACAAGCAGCCTGTGCAGGTTAGTGTGCCTTGACCTGGGGTTTCCCAGGTGACCTTCATGCTAGATCTGCAGCATGTCAAATGCTTCCAATCCCTGACATGCACAATGACCTCCTGGATCACATACATATGGGTCCACAATACAACCAGTATTCCCAGGATGCAGCAAACTTGCTCTCCCAAGCAGCGTGTGCACAGCGAGTACCACCTTGCTTGGGCTGGTTTACGGGAGGCTTCAGCCTCTGCTGTAAATTGGTCAGGAAGCCATAATGTCAGACTTGAAACATCAGGCCACATGTTGAGAGATGATGTTGGACCCCTTACACACAACCTTGCTTTGGAGCACCCTGGGCCCATCTCAGGCAGACATACCCAAAGGAATATCACCAGTCCTGGCTTACCGGGGAGGTCCCAGATAACTGGAAGTTGGCCAATGTGACACCCATCCAAAAGAAGGGCCAGAAGGAAGACCAGGGAAACTACAGGCCCGTCAGATTGACCTCAGTTCCTGGCAAGGTTATGGAGCAGATCATCTTGAATGCGATCACATGGCACCTACAGGATGGATGGGAGATTAGACCCAGCCAGTATGGATTTAGGAGGGGCAGGTCCTGCCTGACCAACCTGATCTCTTTTTATGACCAAGTGACTCACCTGGTGGATGAGGGGAAGACTCAGGATGCGTCTACCCTAGACTTCAGCAAAGCCTTTGACAGCGTCCCTCACAGCATATTCTTAGAAAAGCTGGCAGCCCACTGCTTGGATGGGTGCACTCTGTGCCAGGTTAAGAACTGGCTGATGGCCAGGCCCCGAGAGTGGTGGTGAATGGTGCTGCAGCCAGTTGGCGGCCGGTCACTAGTGGTGTCCCCCAGGAATCAGTGCTGGGCCCAATCCTGTTTAACATGTTTATTGACGATCTGAATGTGGGGATTTAGTCCACCATTACTGAATTTGCAGATGACACCAAGTTGGGAGGGAGTGTCAATCTGCTGCAGAGTAGGAGGGCTCTGCAGAGGAACCTGAACAGGCTGGACAGATGAACAGAATCCAACGGCATGAGGTTCAACAAGACCAAGTGCCGGGTTCTACACTTTGGCCACAACAACCCCCGGCAGCACCACAGGCTGGGGACAGAGTGGCTGGAGAGCAGCCAGGCAGAGAGGGACCTGGGGGTACTGATCGACAGGAAACTGAACATGAGCCAGCAGTGCCCAGCTGGCCAAGAAGGCCAATGGCATCTTGGCCTGTGTCAGGAATAGTGTGGCCAGCAGGACCAGGACAGTTATTCTTCCAGTGTACTCAGCAGTGGTGAGGCCACACCTTGAGTACCGTGTCCAGTTCTGGGCCCCTCCATTTAGGAAGGATGTGGAGGTGCTGGAGCGTGTCCAGAGAAGGGTAAGAAGGCTGGGGAAGGGCCTGGAGCACAAGTCCTGTGAGGAGCAGCTGAGGGAGCTGGGGTTGTTTAGCCTGGAGGAGTCTCAGGGAAGGCCTTATTCTCTACAAGCCCCTGGCAGGAGGTTGGAGCCAGGTGGGCATTGGCCTCTTCTCCCAGGCAGCCAGCAGTAGGACAAGAGGACACACTCTTAAACTGCCCCGGGAGGTTTAGGTTTAGGTTAGACATTAGGAGGAAGTTCTTCACAGAGAGAGTGATTGGGCATTGGAATGGGCTGCCCAGGGAGGTGATGGATTCACCATCCATGGAGGTATTTAAGAAGAGACTGAATGTGGCACTTAGTGCCATGGTCTGGTTGACAAGGTGGTGTTGGGTCAACGGTTGGACTCGATGATCTCAGAGGTCTTTTCCATCCCAAGTGATTCTGTGATTCTGACTTCTGACCCACCCAGCTAAGATGCTGCTGATGCAACTTGGACTCAGGAAGCTGGGGGCTCCTCCACTGGCTTTTGATCTGGTTCTTTTTACCACTTCCCAGCTAGATCATTTTCATCTATAGAAGTTAAACTCACACATGTGAGCTATGCAGCTGACATGAACTCCAGTTAGTACCTCTTGGGCAGTAAAGGAGTTATGCTGAAATTAGCAGGACTCTGGTGTGACCAGCAATCACATTTAGGAAGGAGAAGAGTCAGGATCCCTGTCGCTTCATAAACTTAAACTAACCCTGCCTTTACAGTCCTGTCACATCCTTTTGAAGCAAGGATTTTTAATTTTTTCTCCTGGAAATAAAACAGATGCTTTTAACAAACAAGTAGAACCCTTGGGTGCTGCATCTTTTTAACCACGATAGTGTGGCCAGAAACCATCTCTCACTGTGATAACTTTTGCCTTATCTCTAAAGTAACACATTTGCCTGATCAATCAAATATAAAAACACAATTTACAAGAGCTACATTTTGGCTTTCTGAAATCCATTACATCTTTAGACTGTTACTCTTCTCCCCTAAGCTGCAATATAATTTAACAACCTTCTCCTTCACCTTACCTTCTCCTTCACTTTACAGTATAGTCACATGCCATCCCTTTCCTTTAAAAGAAATTGATTTGATTATTTTGGCTGCCGGGAGGTGGGGAGGGCAGTGAGGAGAATCAAAAAACTAAGTTTGGAGGGGAAGCTGGATTGCTTTCATGTTTTCCTTTTCTTTCTGTGCCTATAAAATTTAGGCAACAAGTAAAACTTCCCCATCTGTGACTATGCAGAAGAAGGTTACTTTGCCTGAAGCAATTGCAATAACTCACTTGCCACTTTTCTAGAACTCTCTGTTTTATTAGTTCTATGCTGCTCACTTTACTTTCCAAGCGCATAAAAAGCAGGCAATTGAAATCACAAAGGTATCTTAATATCTGAGCTATCATGTCATCATTTAGACGGATCTGAAACCATAGGTTATTACCATGTTAGCTCTTTCAACTGGCCAGAGATACAGTTTATGTATCAAGTAACCAACCATTCTCTGTGTAAAGCAGACAAGTGACAGAAGGACCTTTTTTTCCTGATAGTACAAGTTCTGTTATGTTTAGGAGCACAAATTTAAGACCATCTGGTCAGAAGCTACTTTTCTACCAATAAAGGCACAATGGGATAAGCCTGGAATCCAAATGTTTGGACTAGAGGCATCGGTAAAAGCAGAAAATTTTATGAATCTGCTGGATCTTCAAAGTGTTAAAGAACTCAGGTTAATTTATATCAAAAGGTAGTGCTTTCATGGCTTACAGGCACACATGGAGAAACAGCTTTCACCATTTTGGCAATGATGGAATATTTCATAGTGCCCAACAGATTACAAGAGCAAAGTTAAAGACGTCTCTTTCCATAGCAGAAATAAGAATTATGGCCATGGTTTTCCCATGCTTCCAGATCTCAGGATCGATCTGAACTGGCTAAGGATGGCATACAATTCCAACACCTCAAAATATACAAGTCCCTAACAGGAGGTTGTAGCCAGGTGGGGGTTGGCCTCTTCTCCCAGAAAACCAGCAACAGGACAAGAGGACACAGTCTCAAGATGCAGCAGGGGAGGTTCAGGTTGAACATTAGAAAGAAATTCTTCACAGAAAGGGTGATTAGACATTGTCATTGGTTCCCCAGGGAAGCGGTGTTTCTTTTAAACTAGCGCTACTAATTCTATAGTACATATATTCGTTAATTCTCAATCTCAGGAGGTGGAGAAACCTGTCATTAGTAGAAAATCACAGCACAGAATTCTGTGCTGGTCTTTTTGTTCAGCTCTAGAATTAAATATTGTGTGCTGTTAGCCTGGGTTTGCAAGGCTCGGAGCAGAGGCAGCTGGAGCTTGTGCTCTTTGCCTTGGTCCTTGACCAGATCCAATTCTTCAGGAAGAAATGGCTCCCTGGAAGCCAATGAATTGTGCTGTTCTGAAATTCCCTAGACAAGAACTTCCTTCTGCTGTTCCCAACTGCTAGGTCTTGGTCAATTAGAAGTGAGTTGTACTTGGGTTCTCCATCACTTACTGTACTGCAAAAGCAAATCCGAAGGCTTTGTAAGTTTGATCTCACACACTGACTGATCAATACTAGTGACAGAAGGAACACTAACATTGGGAAAAGGGCAACACAAAGGTGCAGCCCCTGACAGAGTTGTGAGTGTGTCTGAGCTCCTCTGACAGGCCACACCCCCTTGCCAGGTCCTGCAGACTCAGACCAAGTGGGAGGTTGTCCAAGTCCATAGGCTACATTTCTCTGGCACCCAGCCCATCCTAACACAATTATGACTTACTGAGTGACTTACCCAAAGATGAATGGGCAGCAATGGGGACTTTGGGAGAAGGAAAAAGGGCAGAGATTATGCTGAGCAAAGCACCACAGCCCAGAGAACTCTGTTGGCACATGGGGAGCCAAAGGGCTACAATAGACAAGTACAGAAAAACACAATCCTCAAGTTTAATAATCATGTATTTTGGCAATATTCCGTGAATTAGAACAAAATGCAAGTGCGAGAACTTAGCCCAGTAAAGAATACGACAGATTTGGCTTTTGTTCTCACCTTAGGGTATTTCACCAAAAGATCTGAGCTTAGTTGGAAACAAAATACTGTGTCCTGCAGCTTCACGGGTCAGATCACTGCTTAGGCTGACACTGCTTCTCTGTCAGCTCCAGCAACATCTGTCACACCAGGGCACGCACTCCTGCTGGGCTGCAGCTTATGAGACCAGTGGTGGAGCACGTGGGAAGACCTCTTAACTTTCTCCATAAACCTGGACACAAGTTATTATCTGAGAATCAAACACTGCCAAAACAACAGAGACTTTCGGATATTTTTAAATGGCACTTTAGGGACTCTGGCTCATTTTCAGTGTTAATAATCTGATATAGATGTATTTTTTTTAATACTCAAAGAGAAATTACAGCATATAAAAGACCATGAGGTTATATTTTCATTTTCTAGAAGCTGAGATGGTCACATTAATATATTATGAAGGCATTGTAACAAGAGTGCTAGGATTTTAATGATAAAACATCCAGGGTCACTAGAAAATATATATCATCATCTGCAAATTCATTTTAGTTATAATAAAATAGCATAGCATGGGAGAGCGGTCACATTTTAAATACGATAAATGTTGTTTATACTTTATGCTGCAGCATTTTATCTTTCGAAGCAGCAGGAAGGTGCAGCAGAGAGGTGCAGCAGGACTAAGCAGGACTTGACCATGCAGCATCCACAAATGTGCAGAAGGGCCATGGCAGCTCATCTGACAGTGACAAGATAGGGCTGTGGTAATTAGCAGCCCAATAATTGTGGAGCCCTGCACGGAGGGGGCAGATGGGTCCTGCTGAAGAGGTGCAAGTGGGGAGAAAGGTTATAGAGGAGCGGGCAGTGAGTGAGCTGTGAGCTTCCTCCTCTAGAGGAGCACTGGCTGGAAACCTGCTCCAGAGTCCTTTTGCCTGTGGGTAAGTGATAGTTTAGCTTCCTCTACAAGGGAAGTGTGATGGTTGGGTGCAGCTGGTGGCAAGGAGAGGCGATCGTTCATAGGTCTGGACTTGGGGGGAAATCTTGTGGTGGCGAGTGGTTTCTTCCGTGAATCAACTCTAGTGCTTGGATGGGTGGCTACACAGGGCCCTGGAAAGTACTGAGATCAGGGCAGGGTCTATCTCAGCTGCAGGGTGTAGCAGCCCTGACAGAACCCAGGGAATGGCAGCAACATGTTGGACACAGGTTCACTCTTGGTTGACTAAAACTTAAACCAAGGTCGAAAATGTTGCTTGCTGGAAAGGCTTCTTAAGGTGTTAATTTGCTGATGGCTTTGTGAATTGTTGAACAAAAGAGTGGTGTTCTTCTGGAGGTGTGATATGCCTGGATGGCCTGCTATGTTTTATGTTGGCACTGTCTGCTCAGAAATGGTCTGATGGCAGATCACAGCAATATTCTTGTGCAGTGTTAGCAGCTAAATGTCAGGATGGAACCTGTGAAATACACATAACATCAAGTGAGTAGGTGAGAATATGGAAGGAATGTGATTTATTATCTAACCTCTCAATTTAATGTCCCAAATCTGGCCGTGGCAGTTGTGTGTGCTAAATGCCTGGTAAGGAATTGTACTGTGCTCCATTAATACTTTGGCAAGCAGCAGCCCCAAGGTTAAGCTCTGCATAATGCTCCCTTGGCCTGCCCTTCCGGACTTGAGAGTACAGAAAAAGCCAATTGTGAGCATACGGTGATGTTCTCTGCATATCCTTCTTTCCAAGCTCTCGGTATGGCTTTGTTGTTCAGTTGTTGACAGGGTAATATTTTTGACTTTCTTCATCCTTTTCTCATTTCAATCCATGTTCAATATATTGCTATTTCTTTTTAATAAGGTAAAAATGGTAGAATGAGTTCTGTACAAGCTTGTGGACACATTCTGTTATCCCCGATGAAGAAACAGAGTAAAAATACCTTCTCATGGGATTCAGCTTTGTAGTAGATGTTTTCCCAAGCAGAATGTGTCCAAAGAGGCAGAGGCTGCAGCATTTGTGTGTCTGCAGTATTCCAAAGTAATCTAGTGAAAGGTCACGTTCCAGTTGTTACCACCTTAAACTGGCAGGAGAGCACACACTGTGAACTGATGCTGACACACAGGGTGAGGTCCTTGCACATCTCTCCTGCTGCTGGGGAAATCTCCAAGGGTCTCATCCTTATCTCTGCCATGAAAATAAGGTGCTGAATGTAAATCAGACTGCAGGCAGCCCAAGGGTTTATATGCCTGACTAGCAGGGATTCGCTTTCAAAATAATCTACCTCTTTCCTACTGTTTTATTTTTGGCATAGAGAACAGCAACAGGCAACTGTAGCAGTAAAACTACTTGTATTATCTGCTAAAGAAATTGTGGAGTTTTGGCATTCTAACACTCTAATAAAAAATTTTAAAAACTTAGTGGTTTTGTAATGCAAAAATCTACAAGAGATGTCATGTAACATCAAGATGAATTGAAAATATTACATGGGCCCTGAGGCACTAGGTACTTCTCATTTCATAAGGCAATAAAAGTGAATTTCCAATTACAGTTAAGTTTGGGGAACACTCTAGGACTGGGAAGAATCACTGGCTGAAGAGGTGGGGCTAAAAAGAATGCAGCAAACGTTTTAGTATACTTAACAGTGCTAGAAAATAGTAGGAGCAGAGGGGCTTTCTTTTTAGAAGAGGCTTTCTCATGCTTTGCCGTTGTTCCTCTTTTCAAAAACCACTGTGCAGTACTTAAAAAATGGGATGTTGCAAAATGTTGTAAGCTAACAGCAAACTTGTCCCCATCTGTAGGGGCTCAGTTTGGTGAGAGTCTGAAATGCAATTTATTTTTTCCTCTTCCATATTGAAATACAGACTTGTGAACCTACTCTTTGTTTAGCAAAGGAAAACCAGTGGCTTTTCCATGGAATATTCTCCACATCTGTGACATTGTCTGATTTTTGTGTATCCTGCCTATGGAAGCTAGAAACTAGGCCCTAGTTCAAATTTCCAATGTCATACTAATTACAGCACACATAATAATGGAGTGTCATTAGTTTTAAAATATGTCTAGTCTGGAGGTTCATGGGTAGGAGATGGAGAGTCCAAACTGCAGAGGGCTGTTGCCAACTGGACATCTCAGGCTGTGATTTTTGTCAATTACTGTTTTCTATTTATGTACCTACAAAGAAGAAATTATAAAATTTGTCTATGTCCCAACTGCTTTGAGCTTTTAGCAAATGTTTATGAACTATGTGCAGACTTTCAAGAGATGAGGAATTCAATTTCTACATCTTGTAGAATCTTATCTCTTCCTGCTTTAAGCAGCTTCATCTTTCAGTCTTGACAGCACTTTAGAGTGGAACTGCTGAAATTTAGAACAAATATTTTTATGCTAATGGAAGCATATTAACCTCGTGTTAAACTTTGCTGCGTCTTCCCCACTTCAGCTTATGCTCATGTTGTGTTCCATAACATCTCCTGACATTTAAGATGAACTGTAGATATTAAAAATTATTGAATTGTTCCCACTTGGATAAATGGGAGCTTTGCCATTGGTTCCTCTGGAAATAGGATCAGGACCTGGACAGATGCATCTAATGTCCTGTAAGGTAAGCTAGTATCTTTTTTCCTGAACAAACAGGACTGTAAGCACTTCTGAAGCTTGTCCTCTAGTTCCTTGTGACATGCCTGCTACTACTTTTTCAGCTGATCAGTACATTACAATGATCCTCCCATTAATTTTCTGGAAAAAAAAAAACAGCAATGCTTAATTGACCAAAAGACTCCCAGTCACAAGTGCTAAATTACACCTGAGTTTAAAGGAAAATGCATTAAATCCACAGCAGCAGGCAATGAATTCATAACAAGCTGGTGCTGTCACCAAAATAAACAAATGTGAGAAAAGATCTTACAGAGGTGGCCAGAGCTCTTGGGTTTTTTTAGGGTCTAAAGGCACAATAAATGTTACTGTGATTTTGATTCAATTTCTACTTAAGCTTTGTTTAAATGTTCATCAGAGAGTTGGAAAAAACAAGACTTTATCAAGGTCTTGGTTTTCTGGAGTACTATATGTAATTCTAAGGTATTCCTGATTACATTTTAGAACCACCCTTCTATCAGATCAGAACTTCCTTCAATCAGAGACACGATTTTCAAAGGAAACTTACAATCTCAGGACTTCATTTCTCTTACTCTTGCCCCATCAGGAAGCACACTCTGTAGTACTGTAGTCTTAAAAACATGGGAGTTATAGATGGGGCTTTTTGCGTGCCCAGGCACTACGTCTTGGACTCCATTGACTTTAAGCTCAGCAAACATCTGAAAGTACTTGGAGGAATATGACAGTGTCTGAGTTATCTTGACATGCTATGTGTTGTAAAATGTACATCAACAGTACCACAGCATCCTCATCTTTGGATTTAGCAACAGCTAAACCAGCTGCTGAATTAACCAATTCAGATGTAGAGAGAGCACACTGCCCTGTCAGTGCCCTACTGACACTCCTCCAAGACACTTCAAAGTAGACTATTAGCAATGAAGAAAAATGAAGCCAACAAGACTTTTGTCCTTGACCCAGTTTTCAATAAAGCCAAGACACACATTCATTTTCTGTTCCATCCCGTTCCTGCAATTTACCCCAAGATAAACCAAACGATGCACTTGCTCTGAAAGCAAGCTCTGAGGGCCTATCCCCAACAGACTACATTTTTAGCTCCAACAAATATGCACAAAAGTGCATCGTATCCCGCCTGTCCTGCCATAAATTGACTCTGTGAGTAGAAAACACAGGAGTGTTTGTCTGTTCTAGCTTAAATCCTCTGGATTACTTTAAAGCAGCTTAAACTTGCCTGTTTTGACCCTTGGAAGGCCAGGTGCCACAGAAACCTGGGACACGTTTTCAGACAGGTTGACAGCACAGTCATTCTCAGTGGTATGAACAGCAAAACAAAGAAAAAGCAAATAAATGTCCATTGAGCAGCAACCTAGCTGAATTACAGCAGGTAGCCTGAGCATCTGCTGCAGCCAGCACTTACAGTGGGATCATAGGAACACATATTAGCTCTGGAGTATTGATCTTGCAAAGACCATTGGAAGGACATTTCAATGAGAAAATGTGTAATTCTTTACTCTGATTATGATGATTAATTCTGTTACGTCAGCAGCCTTTGGCACAGCCAGGGACAGCAGCAGATTTCATATGGGAGAAACCTAATTCAAGAGCCACAAAAAAACTTAGAGGAATTTTGTGCAGTCAATAATTAATAAATGACACACAAGCATCTATAATTTTACATATGCAGAAACACACATATTTTCTTCAGTTCTGTGCAAGACTTTTTACTTATGTAAAATTGTTTTGTATTTAATACATCAGCCAAGATAAAAAAACTGGCATTGTTGCTGGAATTGACCAGTCACAGATGGACTCAACTTGAAAGTTTTTGGACCATATGAAGTTGAGCAGAAATTCTCTCAGAGGTGCCAATTTCACAAATAAGTAATAAATGTTGAACTGGCAGGCATCCAACTTCCCTCACTTCAAATGTGGTTATGCAAAAGACTAATCAAGACATCCATCAGGTACATCATTTAAGATGGCTCTTTGCTAACATATGAAATCGGACGGCCCCAGAGCTTCAAATTTTGAAGGGGATTTGGCTTTCAGACAGCACATTCCTCTCCAGTTCTGAAGGCATGCCCTGACCAGTTGTGTCTCTTTCTCCCACAGTTTCTTCCCTCAGCTGCCATAACCAAGTTGTGCTCTTTGTCAGTTTGTTTTTGTCTTGGATGCATTCCAGCTCTTGTCTTTCCTGTGTTTGGTACAAGATGCATTTAGGAGGGAAGTACTGATGCCAGGTTGCCCAATCCTGTTTTGCTAGGAAATGTTCATTTGGCGATACTAACATCACTAAAAATCATTCTCAGTAAGGTATGCCCTGCCAACATATGACCTTTAGCTGCTAAGAAACAGTAGAGAAAGCACCACAGAAGCAGGTAATGCTATCATCAGTTCAAGTATTTGACAGATAACAAGAAATGGCTCTCTTGCATTAAAGCATGGCATTTAGAAAGCTGGAGCAACACTTGAGGTGACTGCCCTTGTATCGTGATCTGTCTGCTGTAAAACATTCCCCTACAGAAAGAAAATAAACACCACCACTTAGAGCTGTAGACTGGTAATTAACATGTTGACTTTCAAATCAGAATCACTGCAAACACTTCTGCAGGTGTCTCCTCCTCAGTTCAGATGTGTTGATCATTTGCCTTGTACTAACACCCTTGCAAAGAACAGGATTTTGAACTCTGCTTTGTTTTCTCACCTTATCAATTCATATATGGGGTTGTTTCCTATGTAATTTTTTGGGGGAGCGAGTATCATATGCAAGGAAAAGAACTACAGATTAGGCAGAGAAGAAACCAGTCTCTTTTTGATCTGATATTACCTTATAGATTTTTGTGTCAGAGATGATACACCGATGCTTTTATTGCCATAAAAGTTTTGATTATCTGCGGTGCACTTGTAACAACTGCACACAGCCCCACCAATTAACATCTAATACTAAAAATGCTGAAAAGGTGATGGGCAAGTACACAGAGAATTACATTGATCTGTCATTCCTATATAAACAAGGAAGTTATTTTAGTGTCAATTTACACTTTGTATACAACCTGCTTTCCAACTATTCAAGGGAGATCAATATTTACGACAGTTCGTTAGAGAATGCAGTTGACTTTTATTGTGCAGACCAAAAAAAATGCAGTCACCAACCCACCACTGCATTAATGTATGAAGTCAGTTAACAAAATTATCGTAAAAAATAACTTAATTTCTGATGAGCAAATGGAAGCAAGTTCTACAGCTCTCCCACGTTCCTGTATTGATGCAAGAAAATGGCATTGAACCATTATACCCAGTAACTCCCAGAAAAACACCACTTCTGTTGCTTACTGAAATAAAAATATTCTGATTTTTCTCCCCCAGTCCCAAACTCATTGGTTCATAAAAAAGAAGACTTTCCCTTGGAGTTACTGCAGAAGTTCCACACTCTTTACTCTCTAACTTTGATATGTTAAGTACCTGATAGAGCTATCCTACTGGCATGTACACAACTCAGTGAAGCATTGCTCGGCTCCTTCTATGTGCTTTTAGCTTGCCAGCACACTAGGCTTAATCTTCTGACTCCTCATAATGTGCATACCCACTAGCATAGGTCCTCCCTAAATTCAAATTGCTGAATATATCTGTGGTCTCAGAATCTGAATTCTTCCCTCCCTCATCATTGTCATCTTCATCATCATCTTCTGCTTCATATTCATCATATTCATCCTCATGGTCACCTGCATCTCCAGTCTTGCTGGAGGAGAGGTTTTTCCAATAGGCATCATAACCAGAAGCTCCATCTGCATCTTCTCCTCCAGTCTGTCGGCCAAACTTCAAAGAGCGTGCTGCAGGCAGAGAAAAACCATCATTTTTCCACCCTTCAACAGCAATCCAACATTTCTTTTCTGTCCTTTTTTCACTACTTGAACAGCACACAATGTCAGGCAGCCTTTTTCTAAACCTGACATTTTCAGATTTAATCCTTATTCCAACAGAACCTTTGTGCTACACACAGTCTGTCCCTCTGCAGCCAAGTTTGTAGGAAGAGGAACTGCCCCTAGAGTATTTCTTATGTTTTTAGGATAATCCTTTGGTGCCCTAGCCAAGAAGACCTGTGTCTGGATGCCTGCTTTGCAGACACAATACATATGGTGATTTATTCAAGAGTGGCTGGAGTAGATTGTATACATATGAAAAAGCATTTTGAAATTCATTAACCAGCTTTTTGTAGATGAAATAAGAGTTTAAATGGTGATTCTTTTTCATTTTTTTCCTCAACTAAAATCCCAAACAAAAGCTTTTACTGGACTGGAATCAATTAATGATTAAGAATGAGACTGCTCAATTCTACAGCTCAGAAACACAAAGCTTTTCCCAAAACAAATGCAGCAAAGCTGTGCAAAACAATTAAAAGTAACCAGACTTTATTCCATGCTCCCAGGCAGAAAAGGAGTCGCCAACAGAACTTGTATGGCTTGTTAGCTAGAGAAGCTGGCTTACTTGACATGCTCAGATCCTTTGTCTGCTGAGTTTCATGGCCACATTTAGGGCAAGGAGGCTTTTTTCCTTTTTCCTGCTTGAAAACCTTACTTCGTACATGATCATCACAAAAACAAGCCTGTGGGTTGAAGAGAGAATAAAAAGGCAAAATGTTTTAATCATAGAAACACATTCTTCAGCAAGAAGCAAGAAAAAACCTACTTGCACCAGCAGGGGTTTCTGGTCGGGATTAAAATTTAATGAGGTCTATCTGCAGTGGACATGGTGTCTCTGCACAAGGCAACCACTCAGTGCTGAATGTGGTTTCACACCTTCCTGGGGAAGAGGCTGGATAAAAGTGCCAATAAACAAGCAGAGAACGTAACGTACTCAAGGGCTGGATTGTAGTGCTACCCAGAAGGAGCCTGGCAAACTTGGGTTTATGTCGACAAGCCTAAATTAAAATACAAGGAGATGTTTGCCAGAGCGTAACTATGAGAGTGGCCTGAAGGTGGGAATTCAAGATGGAAAGTTAACATGTTGAGAACCAGGGTGCCAGGAGAAAGGAACAATTTGGAATATGCCATGGGAGAGTGCAAGTAAACATATGGAGGGTAAGAAGAGTAAGAGCAGGGAATGGAACAGTACCTAGTGACATCTGGGCAATGCTGATAATGAAGCAGATGGAACTTTTTATACAAAATTATTTCTGAGTGTGTAAAACCATGAGCCTGATATCAACAAGTTAGTCTGTTCACGTGTAAAACTGGATTAGCTGTGGAGATTATTTCTATTTGGATCCAGGCTGCAGCAGATCACCACCTGACTGTTTAAAAAAACCCAACTTATTTAATGATTGTAGTTCCACATTGGATCAAAACATATTCCAAAGATTTGGATTCTGTTCAAGACCAAGGACTTGTTGGTTTTGGCTTGGGCTTTTTTAAGCCCCAATACAGTACAAGTCTAAATTAAACTGAGAGGGCTGGGCAAGTGAAGATCACCTCACCTGACATAAGGATGCACAACAGTGGCCAGCAATTAACAAGCAAGCACAGACAAAAGACTTTGTCCCCCATGGGTCTGCTCCCAGACTATAGCGACTAATACAAAGGTATTATATTTTTTTTTTAATAATAGAGAGGAAGACATGACAAGGCCTGATATCAGCCTTGGAGACCAAGGAGAATGAGCCTAAAATCACATCTACTCACAACAGTCTTTGCTCTTTACCTTACAACGCAGGCACGAATGCTGCCCAAGCCTGTTACAGGACACACCTGGTGGAGAAAATAAATGTCAAATTCAGTACTTGGAAACTGCACACCTGTGATGTTATTAAAACCTTGTAAAAGTAGGTAATACCGTAATTGAGGCATTTATTTTTAATTCCCTGACACAACTGCACGTTGGTGATGTGAATCAATTGTTCTACCACACAGTGCCCTTTTACGAGATCGTTTTCAATTCTAAGCCTCGTGGCATTAATGTAATTTGATATAAAAAAATTTCAAGAGGGGGAAAATGTTTAACTATTTCTCAAGCTCCCAAACCTTTTAAAAGAAGAATTTCAGAACCAATTTGGTATTAAGTGATCATCTTGCTTTTCCTTTCCTCACAACATCAAAAGGAGCGCTAGTGAAGTGAGAACACTTAGTTTGTAAGCTTCCAAATCTAGAACAGTTGCTACATTCTGTATTTTCTGTCATATCCTCTGGCAATGCACTTGATTGCACATAACTTCATATGAAAGTCTATCAGTGCTAAAGAACTAGACTTGGCACACAAGCTATAAGAAGCAGAGTTGGTGCCCAAAATCTAACTTGTCTTGAGCTTCAAACTGTTTTTTTCACTCCACTAGAGGGAGTACAGCAAAGGCAAGCTCAGGAATTGGCAGCAACATGAAGTTGGGTAAATAGTTACTCCTCATGAAGCGGTAACACGCATTTTATCAGCCTCTTTGCAAGTACTCATTCCCTTCCACCTCACCTTACTCCTGCGACAGCAAAGTTTTTGAATAATAATAAATATCAGTTCTCCACATGAGCAGGACAGGCATATCATGTGTTTAAAAATGGAAATGATAACGCACATATATTCATCACTTCTTGAATATCTCCACTTTAAAAAACTTCTCTCAGATAGTGATGGAAAGTAACAGTACCTTTTTCACAGCTAGAATGAATTTATACTACAATTGCATGACCACATTTAAAGTTCATGTATTCTGTAAAAATACGTTTTATAATCTTGTTACCACACACTGACAAAAATTTGTCTCTCTACCAAGTCTGTGCTGTGCCACAAAACACTGAACATGGTGAAAACCCAAAAAAAACCCTCTTTCCCTACTCAGGGTGTGATCACAGAAGTGAATTAAAAGCTTCCAACAATAATTGGAAAAAGCAGCTGTTGCTGCTTCAACATTGCTATGCAGGAAGATATTCTGGCAGAATACACTAAGGGAAGCTAAGCAAGGCTCAGAAAATAGCTGGCTGGGAACAAAAGGATGGGAGATGAAAAGGAAGTAAGACATTTCTAAAGACATCAATTGAAATCTACAAATATTCTTAACCAGAAGAAACTAATTAGGACAAAACAATAGTCACTTCTAAGGAAAACAGTCTTAAGACAAAGAGTATCTTGAATTTCTACAGTAAGGATTAAAAATGTGATTATAGTCCAAATACAGGCATACAAGTTTTGGGAAGGACAAACAAATGTGTCATAGGATAAACCAAAGAGTCATTAATGATGGGTAGACAAGAAATACTCCTGCAAAGATGTAGTTGTTTCAAATATACATACTCTTGGCTTGTTGGCGTTTTGTCTTGTTCGATTTTTTTTAACTCCCCTTGAAGTTTCCCAGTTTCAGACAGAGATGAGCAAAGTCAGTCATGGCCATCATGTCCTCTTAAAAACATCCATTTCAGATTTGTCCACACAATTAATTAAAGTTCAAAAGGGCTTGAAGTCTTCAGCTACCTATTCTTTACCCAGTAAGAGGGGCCACGAATCAGTATTTGATACATTACTGACACACGTGTCCACAGTCACCGGTCAGCAAGGAAATGAAAACTGAAATCATGCTCTGGACTATTTTTGTCACTTCCCTCCATGCTTACCCTGTCTCACTGAATCAGATGACTGCTGCCTGAGTCACAGCCTTCTTCAGGACTTCAACAGCTGCTCACTCTTCAGCAACACCCAGGCCTTCCACTGCAACCTGGGAAAACTTAGCCAGACTAACAGAGGTGGCATTGTTTAGGGCAGCTGTTTTCCATGACGAACAGGCATCTAGAAATAACTCATCATATGGCCAGATGAGTGGAAGACCAGCTCCTTCTGCCTGCAGAGCTTTTTGGAGTAAAACAGCAGCATAAGCAGTTCCAGCCATTTTGCTGCAGTCCTGGCCACTGCCAACTCTGCAACTTTGGAGACTGCTGGCTCCTGCAAAGGCAGCTTCCCATGGGAGGCCTGTAAGTGACTGGCAGGAAAACAACTGCCATGTATACTCTGGCACAGAAGAAGGCCAGAGACAAAAATTGTAGTCTGGTAACTGGATACAAAGAGCCAGAACACAGGAAAAATATCCTTTCCTCCAGCAGTGGCAAAAACTGTTTGGGAAAGGTGATGGAGAGTAATCTGGAGCACAGAGGAAGCAAGTGGAGAGTCTGCTTAGCTGTGGTAAAAGGGACTATGAATGACGAACTTACACTTAAATGTCTCTGCTTCCAGAACTTGGCAGCTGGCTTGATGTTCAAATTGATCATCTTCACAGAGGAAATCGTGGCAAAAAGAGCAGGCAAATATTCTGCCTCCTGAAAGATTTATCAAGGCAAAATAATCAGCAATGGGTACAGGCATCAAGTTCTGCTCTGCCAACAATTTAGACAGTGGTTTTGACTGAAGGTCAGTTCTCCCTTCTGTCACAAATGCTTCCACAAAGTCCTAAATTAGACACTGCCATTCAGTTTTACACTGAAAAGTACCTCATAGTCTACAATACAAGACAGAGTAAATTATTACTCCTAGTACTTTAATTCAACTATTGTATTAAGTGTTTTCCTTAAGTCATATCACATTCTCATGCAGTTTCCTTCCCTCCCACCCCTTCACCTCTGATATATACTTGAAATAAGCACTTTAGAGGATTCCACAAATGCAGACCAGTAAGGTTTGCTAAGCAACTGACAATCCAAATACCTGTGCCAGTGCAGAAGAATGGAATGGGAATGTCAGAAAACTGTGTTGCAAATTATATAAGTGTATGGCAATTATATTATACTTTAGAGATTCATCCCTGACCTGAGCACTGTATGACCTTGAGCAGGGTGTTTACTTTCCCCACTGCTCAACATCTATTTTTAAAATGGGGAGGATTCTTGCTTTGAACAAACACACTTGCAAGGACTAATCAGTGAGGATTAAAAATGCTGTGTTAAGAACATAAGTTCAACAAATGAAGCAATGAGAGAGAGGAAGGAATCATTTCTATTTTCTTCTTTTTCAATGTGAGCAGCCTACCATGGTCCCAGACACTTCTTTCACACTCAACACATTCCGCGTCTGCAAGAGGGCACATACAGGCGTGTGTGCTGAGACACTTCCTCCCGTGGCACACCCAAGCTTCACAGAAATCACAGATTGCACCCTGCAATTACACAAAGATATCACCTCAGGACTTGTGCAATATCTAGAGAGCGACTCTTATTCCATAATCTTCCATGTATCCTAGTATCCCTTCCCTGAGCAGGTTCATTTCACTTGAGTGGGACGGTACTGAATTGTACCTATATTCCGACCAAGCTGCTCCACAGCTCATCTTGTTTGTTATTCTTTCCTGTAAGACTCTCTGTATTTTCAAAATAACTTGGGTTTTCTCCTTTTCCTGTTTTTCACATTTATTATGTTAAATTGTGTGCAGTTCAAATTGTGTCCACCAGTTGAAATCGGAGATCCATGAAGGGGATAACAGTGTTCTGGCAAAACTAGAATTTCAAAGACCTGAAAAATGCCACTAGATTCTTACAGCTGAAATCACTCATTTGGATTTTAAACTCTGCTATATTAGAGCGCATGTCTGCACAGAAAAAAGATCAAATAACTCATTAGAAGGTAGGCAGGCTCTTGAACTTTCATTTTGCGTAAATTACAGGATCTTCACATCAGCTATCCTCAACTGCAGCATGTAAGAAGCCTCCTCAGCCCATATGTAACTAACTACCATGTGCATTACAAGCCACAAAACTAAGAAAACAATGGTGAATCCAAATAAACTGTTGAGGCATTCACTACTGCTTCAGTGAATGCATGGGATGAGTTCAGAAACACCAGAATGTAAAGGGCAGCTGTGTTACTGAGAAGAGCTGACTGACAACTGGAGGAAGAAACAGGACTGAGGTTTACTTCATACAGCATTTAATCCAGAGGCTATGACTTGTCATACCTTGCTTTCCAGAAGGGAGATACTAACTTGTCCTTCTTAGAACAGAAACTCAAAGGCCTGAAGCTACAGTTATCTCTACTAAACAGAGTCCTAATGAGGGTTTGTGTAAAATTCTCCTTTAATGCTATGGAACAGATTCCTCTCTGTGAACCTGATGATGTCTGCAATACTAAGACAAGAGTAGCATAATCCAGGTTTTTGCAGAATGATCCTAGATTTTAATGAAGACTGAGAACTGGATATGGGCATGTAAGCTCTGGTGCTGTTCATGTATGTGCTTAGGGTCTGCCACCAACACAGATCCATTATTAGGATTTTTTGGAGCTTTCAGGAGCTGAGTCTAAAAATGAAAAATTCAAGTTTGTATACATACCACCATTGCTAGTCCAGTACTGTACACACCAGCATGTTTTATAACACAGTCTGAAGACTTCATCATGCATTTGGTTTTTCCTGTTGAAAATAAAAAAGACAAGCAACCATAAGAAAGCTATGGCAACAAAAAAGTACAGCACTTTACTAAATACCTGTGCTCAACTGTAAATCTAGGCAAAAATAGTGCAAGCAAAGATGTCTGCATTATTGCTGCATCATGCAGCAATAATTACCACTTTCACATTTCCCTTGGGTTAAATTAATTAATGTCTGTTTTCAGCCAAAACCTCTTGCCCCTGTACTGAGGTAATAAGGCAAAGTGTTGGTCTTGCTCTATGTTTTGAGGCACTGGCAAAAATGTCAAAACAACCCAAAGAACAAAACTAAGGTCAAAGTCAAGCCATGACATCTTTAAAAGTTGTATTTAAAACTGCTGCTAGTTCTGTCCCATCATAAGAGCGGCATGTGCTGTGTGCAAGGCACGAGAAAAAAAGATTTGCATCCAAAGATTTGATTACTTGCAATACTTGGACACTTTTTTTTTAGTCTATTTAAAAAACAAACAAACCCCACCATAAAAAGCCAACAAAACCATGTAAGAAACTAGTTTCTACACAAAGTAATTCACTTTAAATGCAGGGGATGGGTGGGAGAAAAAGCCACAGCCTGCATCTAAAAGTCATTCTGACACAAGCAAGCAGCCAGGGTGACAATTTTCTTTGACATAAATAGCTCTACCAGAAAGATCCACACTTTGTATGCAGTTATACAAGCACGAAGATCTTGTAGTTAGCTCAGACTACTGCAGTGGAGTTTTACCACTGATTTAAACTGCACTGCCATGGACCCTTTTGGTGCGTGTGTGTTATTGCTGGCTCGGAGAAACCAGCTAAAGGGTCCTCCCTCCCTATCCATTCAAGACCTGAAAAACCCAAATTCTACTGTGAAAATAATGAAATCCCACTATGCAAAGTTTTGTATGCAACCAAAACTCAGTTACCAAACAGCCCTTGGAGGGTGAGGAAGTCCCAGTGGCGTGCTGAGTTGGGCAGTGAGGGGTGGGGGGCACTGCCAGGTCTGGAGCAGTGCAATGCAGTGACCTTGCTCCCATCCCTGAGGGACTCCTCTAAGGAAGATGCTGTTGGTTTATAGCGTCTGTCCTCAGTGCTTGGTTAAGCATTAAACAGCTCTAATGGTCTTTGTTTGGAAAACCCTGGGAATCAATATCATTTTATGACTGTTGATAGGAATGCTTTTCCTCTAGGAAAATACTTCAGATGAAGATAAATTCAACACACAAGAGTCAACTTCTGATGTGTATGGTAAGAGAGAGAGCATGTTCTTAGTGCTTCACTGTGTGATGACAGAAGGAAGACTGATGAAGGATGACACACTGCCATTGCACACTAACAGCCTGGCTTCCAGAAATGCTCAGTATCTGCAGGTCACAACAAAGGCACTGGAAGCTGCAAATCTCAGCAGCTCTGAGAGTCAAACAACAAGACAGCCACAAACTGCTTAATGACAAATTGAAAACCTGAAAGGATTTGTTAAAACAGTCAAACAACAAAATTCACCTCAGTATGAGATGAATACTAACATCTCCTCAGAGCAAGCAGCTGTTTAAAAACAAAGAGCACCTAGGCCTGATTCAGAGCAGAGTTGTGTCACTAGGAGTCCTCCTCTGATTTGAAAGCATCAGCCCTCTGGCCCATATAAATAACATGAACAGCACACTACATCATAACACCATGCAAGGTGAATAATGCACTGTTGCTACAATTGATACTGAACTGATCAGAAATCACATAATCCCTAAAATAGCAGTATTCATTGGTGCCTTGCTAGCAGACAGAGCATTCTTAGTTCTGCTGCCATTATGAAACAGTATTCCACACGGTAAATATAGAGAAACAGTCAGATATTTTCAAACTGAAAAGGCAGTGAGACAAATTTTTCCAAAGCCCAAATGCTGAAGACAAGCCCATGACCCAGGCTTGCAAACCTCTGGGGGTCAGAGGCATACACACTGTGCATGACCAGGCAAGGTCACTTCTCAAGGAGGGTATTTACAGCAGATCTAAAAGAACCTGCTCCACAAATCTCAGAGGTACTTTAAGACAAAGGTACTCTAACAAAGGTACTGAGAGTTTAACACCACAAATGGGACTGAGGACAGCATGTTTTATTAATTCCACTTACCACATTGAGCACAAATGGGTAATTTCTGAACAGAGTTACAGAAGTAGCAAAAAGCTCTATTCTTCTGTCGTCTAGGGATGCGGAGGGGAGGAAAAGAAAGAGAGGAAGCATTAAAAAAGACATGTAAAATGTTTGAAAACAAATAATGTTAAATTACTGGTTTTAGAAGGGGAAAAATTTTTACCTTTGGCATTTATCACATTCCTAAAGAGAAGAAACAGAACATGGGTAATTATTTTCATTCCAGCTAAAATATATAAAATTAGAATGCCCCCCACAGGGACTCTGAATTAAGCTATGATTAGGATCCAAACTTTTTGTTCAATATTACAAATGTAATGCAAACGTAAGCTTAAATATAAATGAATAGTAGGAAGAATGACATTCTAGTGGCATTAAATACAGTCAGTGTACCACTGGCCTTACACAATTTAATATAAAATACTTTAGGTCATTTTACCATTGAAGCATTACAAGGATGTTTGGCCAAATCTATGTTGGCTCTTGAAGCCCTGATCTGCTTTTCACGTTCTCGACGGTTCTCAGCTTTCTTTCGAGCCCCAGTCTTCTTTTTAGGCATATTTTCACTATCTGTGAGGGGGGGAAAAGTTATGTAATGAGTGCACACAAACCCATGTATGCAACAACACAGAAGCACATGACACACCCAGCACTAAAATTGGATCCTGGAGTTCCTGGGTTCACTGTGCTTCACCTCCATTCATTTCCTTTTCTGATAGTCTCTTTTCAAACACAGAGCAAGAGCCATGTGGTGGACCATAAAGAATCTTGTGATCTGAAAAGGACTTTGTGTTCCAACTATTTTTGAAATGTTTTGCCTTAAAAATAATGAAAGCACTATGTTTGTAGGTTTGTTAGTTGTGGGTCCCTGGTTTCCATTTGCCTTGTCTGTTTAGTAAGGAAAATATTCAGCTCATTTCCTCTTTCACATCCCTCTTACTCTCACAGACTACTTCATCTAGTTAAAAAGCATTCTTCAGGTAAGCAGAACGTGGTGTACTGTAAAATTGAACATTTCACACTTCATGAAGGCTGAGAAAACAAAATGTCATTATATAGATTTAAGAGCTGTGACAAAGGGATGTTTGTACTGCTTATTTATCATTCCAGCATATTAGCAATAACGAAGAGATGAGCATGCATTGCCTTGAAGACACCAATGGTTTCCAAAAAGGATTTACACTGATTTAATTCCATCTGGTTCAATGTGTGTGCCTATTTCAATATTCCAGGAGGGAACTAGTGCAACACCATGGTGAGACCATCAGGCAAACAACCAGTCCACTGCTCTCTTGTCATGTCCACAATGAACTGGGCAGCACTCACACATGCTCAGCTTACTCTGTGTTCATAATAAACTAGGCAAGGATTGTCCTGACTTCATGGAACAGGCAACTGAGAAATTAAAGGTGTGGTGTTAGGATTTCTCTTGTCAACACAGGCACTTCCTTAGGCTCCATCTTTGTCACCTCCTTATTTCTGATGAAGCAACTGCTGTTGGTGTCTCTTCCAAACCAGATACAGGTTAAAAACAAAACTAAAAAACCCCAAACCAACAAGCACTGCCAAGGCCCAGATCAGCACAATCTGATGGGGGAAGACAGTGAAAGGGGCAGCAGGGGCATTTGCTCTGCAGCACGGCAAGCAGAAAGCAACTAAGGATGCGGTGAGGAACCCTCCAGTGACAAAAAAACTGTCTTATAGCACATTGTTCTAAAAGAATACTCTCATGTCTATGGCCCGGGTGATCCCACTTCTTTGTGTTGTAGCTACCAAATCACATTTCCTTGCAGACAACAAGATGACTAGGGGTTTTTTAATGCTTAGCTCTTATTTTGGTACCTCACCAGTGCTTCTGTTTTGAAAATCTGGCCTCTCCAGCAACCCTCCACTGCCCTTGCACAACCAAGCTGTACACAGTTCTCTGAGGTACAAGTACACCCTGCCCTGCCTCTGATCTCTCAAACTGCAGAAACACACCTTCACACAGCTGGTAACTGAGACTCAAGGGCCATCCTAACACCTCACTCTCCACTCATGGGGTTAGAAGAAAATCACTACAGACTCAGAGCTTGGCACAAACGGGCCCATGTGCTGAGACAGCCCTGTCCAGGCAGGCCCTGCTGCTTCCAGGAGGGCCTGTGGGTGGCTATGGGGGCCTCTGGCCTGAGGAAGTGAGAATACCTGCCCTCCCCAGCAGACCTGCACACCAGCACCTGTAAGGATAGTTCCAGCACCAACAGGCAGTCAGTTCTGGCAGCTTGAAATTGGAAGAAAAATTAGTATCTCTGTTCAAAAGGTCCGATAAGCCAAAGAATCATAACTTTCCTGAAGGCAGAAACGTATTGTCCTGACCAAATACTAAAACCTGGGTTTGACAGCTCACATCAATCAGTTTTCTCACCCTGTAGCATTTTGCACCGTGTTTAAATTGTATTAGTGTCATATTTTGTAGTCAAAATTATATTGCTGTGCTGCCTGCTGGCAACTGTCATTATTCTGCAGCGTGGCATTTCAGCCCAGTGTGAGGCTGCACACTAATTTTCAGACCACTCAAATGCTGACTTAACAACAGGATCTAAGGGTTAGTACTTACACCTTGACTTCTTCAATTACCTCAGAACGAAAAGCACCAAAATGACAAACTGTTCTCATGAGAAGCACTGCCTCAAGGACTACTGGGGGTTATCAGGAATCCT
Organism: Serilophus lunatus; assembly: GCA_013399895.1. Taxonomy (NCBI): domain Eukaryota; kingdom Metazoa; phylum Chordata; class Aves; order Passeriformes; family Eurylaimidae; genus Serilophus; species Serilophus lunatus. The sequence goes on along the minus strand of VXBA01001029.1, from coordinate 1,322,118 downwards.
TTAGAAGGCAGTTTTCAGAAAGTTGCACTAAATTAATTAACAACTGGACTGCAATGCCAGGGCCTTTTAACAGAGCTATTGAGTCAATCCAGGCCTTCAAACACCATCCAGTAACGACACCACCCCACAGATCAATATTCTCGTCACTCTTTCCCTCTGAGCTTCCACTTGAGATGTTTGTTGCCCCTGCCCTGAGTTCAAACGTCTTGAGGAAAATTCACATCTTTTGATTTTTGGACTAGAGCTTAATGGTGCCATGATTCCCAAAACCGTGATAGCACAAGCTTTGTTTACACGCTATTCCTCTCAAATCAGAGCGCTGCCTCTTTTTGAAACCACTAATTACTACTTAAATGCCTCTGCAGTAGGATCTACCTCCACTTTTGGCACATCATTACCAAAGGCTCAGGCAGGAAAGACCCGGTGGAATCTGCTGGCTCTCCAGCTCCCCTGAAGGGCGCATGGAACACAAAAGAGCACCTGGAAGACCTAAAACAAGCAGTAGGTCCATGTCCCAGAGGGTATGGCCATGCTTCCCTACGGAACACCAGAGCTCCTGAACTGGGAAGAGTTCTACACAAGCCATCGGGGGTTTTTTCCCCCATTAGAAGTTTCCTTCAAATGTTAAAAAAAAGCTGGGAGTTGTTCACACTTAGGAGGACCCACGGACTGGACGCCGCCCCGATAATTCTCCCGGCGGCTCAGGGAAGAGCGGCGGGGCCCGCGGGCAGCTGGGCTGGGATTCAACCTCGGGAATGGCCCCGGATCCCGCCGGGAATCCCGCCCGAGCAGCCCGCGCCCCAGGGCTGCGGACACGCCGCCAGCTGCAGCTCCCAGCACCTCACCTTCCCGCCGGCATTCCCAGCCCCGGGCCCGCAGCTCCCGGCGCTCGGCCGCGGGGCAGCCGGGCTGGGAATCCGCGCGGGCGGCGGGAGCGGCACCCCCCGCGCCCCCCATCCCCGTGGATCCCGTCCCGTCCCATCCCCGTGGATCCCGTCCCAGTGGATCCTACCCCATCCCGGTGGATCCCATCCCGTCCCATCCCGGTGGATCCGATCTCCTCGGATCCCGTCCCGCTGGGTCCCGTCCCATCCCAGTGGATCCCATCCTGTCCCATCCCTGTGGATCCCGTCCCCGTGGATCCCATCCCGTCCCGTCCCTGTGCATCTCGTCCCAGTGGATCCCATCCCTGTGGATCCCGTCCCCGTGCATCCCGTCCCCTTCCAA
>VXBA01001029.1:1296155-1320458 GCA_013399895.1 Serilophus lunatus | reverse complement strand
CCGCCCGGCGGGAACGTTCCGGGGGCGGCGGCTGAGGAGAGGGAGAGGAGGAGGAGGAGGAGGAGGGGGGAGAGAAAGAAACGCCATGGGGGGGCGGCTGTGCCCGTCCTCCTCACGGGAATGCCCTGTGCGGGGAAAGGGGGCGCCGCAGTTTTTGGGGGGAGGCCTCCTAAAGCGGGAGCCGCTTTTGGCGCCGCTGGGCGGGGCGGTGCGAGCGGCGCTGCCCTGCGCCCGCATCCCCTCGCTCTGGAAAAGGGGCCCTGTGAGGAGCGAGCCCACAAATATTGTTATTTTTAATGCAATTTATTGTAAAACAAAGGCAGACAGCGCTGGGCGCGTGACTCGGCGATTTTCCAAGTCGGAGGCGCAAAGAAGGAAAGAAGAGCAGCCATCCTCTTTTAAACTTTTTAACTGTCCTGATAAAAGCTGGCTTGGGCTCTTCTTGATTGGCTCTGAAGGTGGTGTTATCTTCTGGTGAACCAATTTATGGCTTTCCCAGGAAATTCCTGGGATACTTCCCGCAGAGAGGTGTCTGTATTCCCTCCAAATTTCGGGGAGTCACCTCCCTTAAAGCTTTTTAAACAATGGATTTTACACAAGTGAGATTACACATTATACATTGAAATAAAATCTTATTCCAAATTACCCTACTAATGTCTCTGAACAGTATAACATGAATTCTACTTATTAGGGAAAGCAAAACTCTATCACAGCACCGCTATATTTCACAGACACCTCCCACTATTTCGGGGAGCTCAGAGCCCCATCCAGCCTGGCCTTGAGCACTGCAGGGATGGAGCACCCACAGCTTCTCAGGGCTGCCCATGTCAGCACCTCACCAGCCTCATAACGAAGGTTTCGTCCTAAATGAGATTTAGTATCTAGTCTAAATCTCTCTTCTTTTGCATTTAAACCATTCCCCCCTTGTCCTATCACTACCTGTCAATGTAAAAAGTCCCTTTCCCTCTTTTTTAAGAGCCCACTTTAGGTACTGGAAGGCTGTGGCGAGGCCTCTCCAGAGTCTTCTCTGGGCTGAACAACCCAAATTCCAACATAATTTCACTGCTCACTTAAAAACATGCGGCTGGGAAACCATTGAAAAAGCTTTTACAAGCTCTTTGCACGGATGTTACTGCTTGGTGGCTGTTCCATCCTTAAGTTTTGGCTGCTTTCGAGTCTACTGCATCACAGCTTTCCCTTGGCACAGGCCAAATTTAGGGCATAATAATTGCAACTATTAGTTGTGGTGGTAATTTGTTGGGGTTGGTACCTGAAAGGTTGTTTCTGAAATCTTTCATCGGTGCCTCCAACTGTATCTAAGCTGAAGTATGGATTAATCCTAGTGGTAGGAATACAGTGTAGTTTAAAACTGGAAATAATACCCATGCTGTCAAAGACCCCTGTACACAGCTCTGTCTCATCTGAGGTCATGCAAGTCACTGTCACAGGTGGATATTGGCTAGAACACCCTTGGTGAAAATCATGAGAAGATGCATTGTATGGATATTTCAATGAAGATGAGTGCATGGCTCACTTCCCAGTGTGTTTCACGCTCTTTTGCCTGGGAAGAGTTTGATACAAATTTCATATAAATAAGTCCCAGGGCACTATTTTGTGTTTTGATCATCCATTCACTCGGGTGGGGTGATTATGTTGCCTCACGTTGGAGTTAATCATGCTGAAAGTTGGCTGCCAGTGATGGAATGTGATTTTGGCTTAGTGAGAGAGGCAGGTATTCACTGGCCACCACTGCCTTTCCAGGAAGACCCTTCTTACTTTTGTGAGGCCAGGGTTGTACCTCCCACTTCAGTAGAAAATATGATTTTTTGTAAGATGTTAGAGCTTTTTTGGTGTAATTCTCAGTTTTCTTAATGAATACCATTAATCATCAAAATTCTTTTATTCTGGTTGTGACCACTCCAGTCTGTTTTAGGCAGCCATGAATGCAAGAACACAATGAGGATAAATGATAGAGCATTGGAAAAAATACAAACAGAAAGTTTTAATCTATTTTAGAATAATTATCCTGGTCAGCTAATCTGCTTTCATAAATGAAAAGAAGCTGTTGAAGAATCATAGCATCATACAGAATATTCTGAGTTGGAAGGGACTCACAATACATGCACAGATGTGATGATTTCCTTCTGATTTGACAGGACATTTGTCCATGAACTCGTGTATGAAAATGAAGGAGAAATCTAGAAAAATCCCCAGGGCATCAGGTGGACACTAAGATTTTTATCTCACTTTTACTTTATCCTGTGAAACTGCATTTGCCTCGAATATGTTCCAGAAACCACCCTCTAGATGGCAGGAGTTTGTCACTTCTCTCATGAACAGTAAAACATCTTATTTTCAGAATGAGTGAAGTGGCCTAGGGCTGTAATATAAGCGAATAAAAAAATGAATTAGATGAGAATGGCCAATTTAGACCTTACAGCATTTCCATTAGCAATACTGGACTAGTCTCTGGGGAACAGTTGCAGACTTTTGTTTCGAAGATACATGCAGAAAGCAGTGAGAGTCAGCCTCATTTTTAGAGCTATTTGAGTGATCTTTGTGAAAGAGGCAATGGATGGACATGAGTGTGCCTCTGAACTGTTATCATTCCGTATTACCTTACAGAGAATCAGAACTGTCATGTCTTTGCTTAATGGCCACTGTCTGGCTGGCTGTGATAACAGGACAAGGCTCTGCCTGACAAAGGGATCTGTCTAGTCAAGGTCTTTCATGACAGCACATGTGTTAGAGACTGTCTTTGCCCTAAGCTGTGCTACCTGCAGAGCAAAAGCTGTACACTAGAGAGAACTGGCAGGGAAAGTCACTTTTATAAACTAAATGACGGCTGTGACAGCAGAGCTGCCTTGGCTGGTTCTGCCACACTAAAAGCATGCAGTGTTTTCCACTTCTATTTCACTCTGCTACATCACCATACATCTCAGAAAGTTAGTTGCACCTATATGAAGGGCCAAAGGATACCAATAAATCATAATTCCTCAGAAGTCAGTGGCTCTCCAGGGCACAGAGCAATGAAATTTTGGGCACTCCCTTTCCACCTCGCTCTCTTTTTTATTCACGTCTCGGAGTCATGTGGCAACTACGAGATTACATGTTGATTGCTGGTCAGATACGTATTTTTAAGGCAGACAATTCATGTTTCAAATGGGAATAATTCAGCAAAAAGTAGCATTGGGAACAGCTGTCTGAGGGAAGGCGGGTTTGCTTTTTTCAGTGGCAAAGCTGAGTAATACCATTGCGACACAGTGTACCAGCTCACGTGGACACCAACCAGCCAGAGCTGCACTGCTCACTTCTTCATCTGCTCAGCTCATAGAAACCCTTCCTTTGCTGTGAGGGCATGTTTCAGGATGGACACTAATTTATTCCTTAAGCTACTCAAGTAATAACAAAAGATTTGTGCCATCTCACTTCTACTATTGAAAAATATTGAGATCAGAAAGGAAAATCAGGAAATTAAGTGTGTGCACAGCCTCTATCAGAAAGACATATTCTGGGACAGATAAGACCTTCATGTGCAGTGACCCTGGACTGTGCTGGATGACAATGAAGTATTTTCACTGCCTTTTACTGTGGTATCCCAGCCCCTTTAAAGAGACAAGAAAGCATATTGACTATCAATTTGAAATAAATATTGACCTGAGTTGTTGTCATTTACTTTTAATTGAATCAACTACAATTTCTTTTTCTCTAAATAAAATGCTTGTTCTGATCTAATTAAGCCCCTATTACCTACCTGCCCATTACCATAATTATCTTCATTATTGCAGTGTCTCCTCACAGCATTCAATATGTTTTCCTCCCTGAGGGTTGCATTGTAAAATAGGTGCAGCATACACCTTTCTAAATGACCTTTGAAATGGCATACATCAAATTTAATTTGTTTTCAAATCCTGGCCTTGCAGCAACTGACCTTAAAAGTCATGCCAATATTTGTTTGATGTAAGATGATCGTGTCTGCAGACATTTATACTTGCTGATTTAACTACATAAAGAAATGAGAAACAAAGAAAATAACTCGAGGCAAAAATCTTTACTGACTTCTACTGAATTGGCATGTGCAAATACAATATTTTAAAATGGTCCTTCCAGAACTGGTTGTTGTAAAGTTTTTTTGTTTGCGTGTTTTATTTTACACCTGCACTTATAACTGGTGCTTACAGTCATTAATCTTAGCCCTGGAAAATTATTCCCCAAGAAATTTCTAGATGGTTATTTTGTCTGGTCAATGTTTGTGGAATGTATCAAAAAGGAAAAGAAAAAAAAAAAGAAAAAAGGAAAAGAGAGATTTTGCTATTAAGCGATTCGAGCTTGATTCAGGGAGCTCACTCAGTTGTCAACTTCTTTATTAAAATCTATTAATCTTTGCTATGATATTCAAGTTGCATATTTTCACATTTCTTCCATGACTTCAACAAGAAATTGAGCAGCATTTTTATTATGGTAGTTTATTGAGGCTTTTTCATTTTGTTTTGTAAGATGAAAAATATGCAGTAAAGCTAATAATGTATGTATTGTGTAGCACATTTAATGTGGCATCACATGTTAATTATCATATACTAATTAAGATTGCCAGGATGAGTGGATAGTGCAAGACTAATCAGTTACTCATTTTCTAACAAAAGGCGTAGGCTGTAATAATTTGTGATGGAAGAAGAACTTGTTGCCTGGTGCCAAGTTATTAGTATTGAGCTTTTTTCCATGATGAGATTATAATGTCATGAATTACCTTGTTTCTCTCCCCTGTGACCTCATCAAAAGGCTGGCACACAGTGATAAATTTGCTGCATAGGTGACAGGGTGACACAGGGAGGCTTTCTGTGTGAAGAAGAGGAGGGAGACACCTGATAAACAGCAGCATCTGTGTGACAGAAATGGAAAAGGTAAAAAAAATCAAGGTCAGACAGTGGATGACTGATGCCAGGAATTTCTTTCACAGTGCTGGAGCCTTGTCAGGTGGAAGTGGCAGAGGAGAATGAAAAACACAAATGTTTTAATTGGTCACAGAATATGAGGTTAATTCATCAAGGTGATCAGGAAACTAAACAGGAGGAAGCCAAAAGGTATACTGTATCTGGCAAAATGAAAGGTCAAAATGGGATCAAAGTGGGGTTTCTATCAGAGTACCACATAAGGGGGATGAACAAAATGCCTGTTTTGGCACAAGAGCAAAAATGGGTATGAAACTTTAGAGCCAGAGGCCACATGGTGAGAGAGAGATAACAGCAGTGGAAGAGAGTCAAGGTTCAGAGGATGTAGTTTTGTGATATATAAAGAGAGCTGACACAGTTTAATCTGGAGAAGGGAAGGCTGAAAAGATCTAATTGCAGTCTTCGAGGACCTAAAGGGAATTTATAGAGAAGACAGAGCCGGGTTCTTCTCAAGGATACCCAGTGAAATCATGACAGGCAACAGTCACACGCTGCAGCAAAAGGAATTATGACTGATATACAGGAAAAAAATCTTTGTAGTTAGAGGAGGCAAGCAAGGGAAAGGCTGTGCTGGAGCCTCAAGCATTGATGACAAGAAACTCTCGTGTAATGTAGGATGTATATTATTAAAATAACACAATGAAGTAGGTAGGAATGGAACTTTGGAGGTCACCCAGCCGAGCCTCTTGTTGAAAGTTTCCACATCAAATAAGACTGGGCAGAGCCTTGTCTAGCTGAATCCTAAATGTTGCCACAAAGAGGGGCTGCACAACTGCTCTGGACAACCTTTTCGCAGGTTTGACAACTCTGCCTGCAAAGATCCTGGATAAGAGGATCCTGCTGATTTCAAAGGCAGTTGAATTATATCCTAGATGAGGCAGAATGTTTGTTTCCCATATTTTTCTGAAATATCTGTTTTAACAAATTCAACATGTCAGCTGTTCCATGTTTTTCCACAATTTTCCACAGTTATCGAACTGTATGACATGTTCCTCTTTTGTGTCAGTTCTTATCTAGATAGCAATTTTTCTCCTTCTGTTATGGCTTTTCCTTGTTCAGTAGAATTTGTTTGTAGAAATCTTATGCAAATATGAACTGAATGGTTTTCCTGTCTGATTACAGCTCAATTTACATGACATTCATATCAGTGGTACTGAGCACTGACTGAATTAAATACCGAATTTATTCAGCTAATGAAAGCTGAAGGACACATTGTTTGCTTTACAGCGCACAACGTGGGTGGCTTAGCTCTTGGTTCAGAGGACTGAAAGAGAATGTTTGCATCAAAAGTTCACTTTCCTGGTGTTGTAGGGATCTCTTTCTTATCTCTCTGACAAAACTTAACAAGCTCCCGTCTTATTTGCCCTCCCTGTGTTTTTGAAAAGCATTGAGGATAAAGAAGAGAATTGCACCCACTGTAGCATAGCATCACACAGCAGTTCATCACATACTCAATTTCATCGTGTAGGTGATGCAATACCTCTATTACACATAGGATGTTTGAATGCAGGTAATCAAGTGTCAAATCATACGCTTATTGGCACTATGAATAACAAGACTTGGAGCCATTTCTAGGCATGGATATCAGTCCTCTGTATTCTGATTGATTTAGAAAACCCATTTGTTTATGTTCCATTACTGTTAGTTGATATTCTGACAATAGTTTCTATTCATTCTCCTTTGTATTATTAGATTTCATTTATAGTACAAAGTTGTAACAGCAGTCCTATTGCTTCTCAAGTACCTGTACATTTAAACTTCCTGAAATGTCACTATAAATATTCATGTGCTCACCATGTTCACTAAAATCCTTATTTATATTTATTGTGGAGTAATCTGTAGTCCTGTTCTGAGCTAGAGCTTATCCACGGGTGATGTATTGTGGAATATTTCCATTTTTATAATAAGTGTTCCCAGTGTGGTCCCGTTAAAAAGAAGAACAGAAGCATTCTTGATGGACTATAAGAGGGAATTGAAGAGTTTGTTTCAATGATTTTATTGCATTTATGTATTATTTAAAACACAGGTGGAAAACTGTGACACTGGTGTCCCTAAGGTAAAACTCAAAAAGAAGGACAAGAAGAAAACAGGCAGTTTCTCAAAACAGCATCCTGGGCTGGTAGCTGGCTTCTTTTCTCATTTTTACTGGGTTGTAGTTCTTTTTGACAAGATGGATTTCTCTCTAACTCATTGTAGATGTGCAGTCTCTGCACTGAGTGCATGTCTGGTGGGTCATTGGAAGTATCATGGAGGTGTTTGAGTTGTTTGTTTGTTTTATTATATTTCGTTTTGCTTTCATGTCTCTGAGCAGCCTGTTGCCATCTGCAGCTAGGATGTGGCTATGTATTTTATACGAAGTTAAATATTTGTCTACAAGGGCCTTGGGGTTATGCATTTGCAATTTGCATGATGATGAGTGAAGTTAGACAGGAATAACTTTTGGTCACTGCCTTCTTCTCTTGGTCTGACCCATTCTGAGCTTGAAGACCTTCCAGGCATCCTACAAAAGCTAATTGTGTAACAGATTTGGGCTGGAAGATGAATGGGATGCCCCTGGCAGCCAGTATGTTTCCAGAGCATTTTCGTTTGAATCATTATCCAGTTGAAGTAAAACATTACTTGCATTTGTTTTTTGCAAGTGGCTGCTTGGTGGATTTTATTTTCATAGTGGTATTTTTTTCACCGGTCAGTTAATTTTAAATCTAATTCGTTTCAGAGAGCTCAGACCTTTTAAAAGAACACACTTTTTTCCAACATTAAATCCAGATAAAGCAGCCTAGAATGAACTGGAGCATTGGCCTAGAAATGAAAGGCTTCACAGCCCATTACTGATCCCCTGAGCCATCTCATCCCCTTTACTGTCATGTAATGTTTATTTAATGTAAAATTTCCATATAAAGCCAAACAAAACCCAAGAAGCAGAACAGCAGCTCTTTGGCATTAAGATATTAAAATGTAAAGGTAGTGAAAAAGAGATTTCCTTTCCTAAGTGCATTACTGCCCTTAGGGGAACCCTCAGCAGGGAAATGCCACAGTAGTAAGAACAGGCTCAGCTCAAAGAGAAAGTGGATGAGGTGTTTGGCAGCATGGGCTGGAGTCAGTGGCGAGTTTTGTTTTCAGCTTCAAGGGAGGGAAGGCCCTCGTGGGAGCCTGTGAGGATTTCTAAAATAAGTGCTCTGGGCCAGTCTGTCACTGTGCATGTTGCCAAGTATATCTGGTCAGCAGTGTGTCACTGTGTGACTTACTGAAGATTGCTGTGCATAAGGAGGCACGTCATTCCATGAGTCACTGAGGATTTCTATTCATGAGTGACTTTTGCTGTGCTCAAATATGAAAGAAATAACATTCAGAGCCTCCAGACGTTCTCAGAAGGTTTAATCAAGGCTATCAAATAACTGGATCGTCAAAAAACATCACTTCCTGAGTTTATTCATGAGGTTTTAGGGACTAAAGTAAATTCAGCATCCCAGCAGTTTCTCCCAGGTCTTTTAAGGTTCACAGAATGTTCAAAGGAAGACCCCTAATTAAGATCCTTGAAAATGTAAAACCCAAATGGGATCACTTGTGTGCAAGGTGGAAGTGATGTGTTGAGAGTCCTGTGCACATATCCCCTCTTGTGGGATGCTTTCAAGCTCAACAAGTGCCTCTGCTGTCACTGGTGGATCTGTCTAGTTTTGCACAGTACCAGGTGTTGACTGCAACATTCATCCATCGGCGCGTTGGGGATTGGAGGTACTTGGCAATGGGGATAGAAGGTGTAAAACGCGAGTGGCAGTCTGAAAATACTTGCTGAAGGTGCTGGGAGAAGGCAAGGGAGAGAATTTCTGAGCTCACTCGCCGAGCATATGTTAACATTTCCTGCTTTCACACAGGTCTGCTGAGACTGGCACTCACCTGGGCTGTGTCTGCATCCCACTGCTCCCTCTGTCACCCTGTACTTGACCTAACTCTGCCTTGCACTGGGACCCAGGGCAATATTTGTGTCACAGCCTCCCCCGCTGGCAGGTCTGTCGGCTCATCTTAATCTCTCAGATGTCACTCCCCCATCCCTGTGGTTGGCACAAGTGAAGATAAATGAGGTGAGTGGGCTGTTCTGTGGAGGAATATTAAGACATTCCAGGAAGGAATACCTTACAAAGAAAGAAGATACCTGAAGGCTATCCACAGTTAGAAGGAAATGAATGGCTGAAAGGTCTTCGAATGTGAGTTGCCATGGTATTTACAGAATAGGAAAAGCTGGTTGAGTCCCGTGGCAGGATGAGAGCCAGGGAGCCCAGCACGGCTGCAAGGCTCACAGACTGTACACAGCATCCAGCCAGGCTGTCCCCACACCAGCAGGGTGTGCTGGGGCTGCTCTGCTGCAGTCCTTCCCCATGGAGGGCTTTCACAACAGGAAGCTGTGAAATCACCCTTTGCTCCCAGGGAAATGAGGTACTTCTGTATTATGCTTGCAGCAGGCTCTGAATAAATGGACCTCTGCTATGAACTTACTGGAGCTTTTCTAAAAGACTATTCTTATCACCACAGGTGTCACAGAGCTGGTGGGCGAGTCCAAGTTTGACTCTGAGAAGGCAGGATGCAGGTTTTTGAAGCGGTAATTGTTAGGGAATGGTGTAATTTTTGTCATTTCACAGTTCAGTGGGCACAAGCATGAGGAGTCTCAGTGAATATCTGTGCCCTGCATCTCTTAAAGAGCACTGGAAAGGTGTCCTGAAAGAAAGCTAAAGAGATTATTCATTCTTTCCTCTGAGCAACTCAAACTGCCGTTACATCAGACTTCCTTGGATTCAAGTTCAACAGGTGCTCTTCAGCCTGGTGCTGATCTCATCCAAATGTTTGGGTAGCTAGCAGATGGCATTGTTTTCATCTGAGAAGTGGATGTAAAGTTTGGAATGATTTTTTAACTGCTGGTACTTTATCCTTGCTTGTACCAAGGATTACAGGGAATGCAGTGTGACACAGCCATTTTTAAGAACAGAGCTGGAGTTGAGGTGCAAAAATAAAAGCAGTTTGAAAGCGAGTCAAATACTATCCACAGAGAGTTTGCTGCCCTATCTCTGTTGTGCAGTTGCAGCTCCTAAATAGGGTGTGGGAATACTACAGACATCCTTGGGAAAGAAGGATGCAGAGATAAATGCAGACAAACGTGAAATACAATTATCCAGCTTGGAAATGGGTTGCTACACGTTTCTTATTGCCTTTCCTTTGGGGAATTTTGCAGAAACAGACCTTCCACTTTCAGATGACAACTCCCATAGTCTAATACACACTTGCCCTCAAAAGCTTTTGTTCATTATGAACTGAAGATCACATCCTTGCTGCCCACTGAATCACTGAATCACAGGCAAGACTGCAAGGTTTTCCTAGTGGAGGCTTGTTGGCAGCTGACTGATAAGTAAAACCTCTTGGCAAGCCCTGGGTAATCCCAGAGTGCCCTCACTGTGACTGGATCTTACAGGGCAGGCTGTAGAGGACTCCTGGCTGTGCAGCTGCTGGAGCTGGTAGTGTCTGAGACATGTCTGTTGGCTCACATCCTGGTTTCTGTCCTGAGCTTGTGGAAGCTTGCCTGTTGCCTTGTTTCTGGCCATGGGTCCTTGGTGATATATCCTTTGCACCAGCCCTTGGCCCTAACAAGTGGGCAAGATTGGTTGCACAGCCTAAGGTTGGCACTTCAATCCCCTCTCAGACGAAATGCTGCGTTGAAGCCATGAGCAGAGAAATTTAGGAGAAGGAGATTTTATTCAGAATTTGTGCATAAAAAGGAGTGAAAGTTCATCATTTTTTCTTGATTTCACGAAATTTTGGGGGTATGTTGAACTCTGAACTTCCTAAAAGGGCCTGAATTCACTACTGATTGCACAGTTGTGCTGGATTGATCTAGCTGGCTATAAAATAACTGATGTAGCAGAATAATGAAAGCTGGCATACTTGTGGAACACTTGGGCATTAATTAACAGAATATCTGTGCATATGCATATTATTTATCAGACAATGTTCATTTGAGGGAAGATATGAAATCTTGCATTAAGGCTAATATTTGGTGTAAGAATTAAGATAACTTTGCCTGTGTAAAGTATGTTGCAATTTTCATAGGAGATAAAATAGAGATGTAAAACAATTGGAGTTGGGTTTTTTTACACTACAGGAAGTAGCCGTAATAACTTAGAAAATTTTCGATGGTGTGTTTCTATCACTTTCCTCTTGGTATAACATAAAAATTAATTATGTCAGGTCTAGTAATCGAGTTGGAGTATTCAGAGTAGCTGAACATTGGACTATGATTCATGTAGTGTAAAAAAATAACTTTCCACATGAGGAGAATGTAATCTATTTGGTAGAGCTTCATAGTATATTGCAGCTTTCAAGTGGAAGCCACAGTACTGTGCTTTCCTTATAAAGTACTTGCATGCAATTATTAAGAACATTTAACACTTTTTTCCGTACTGCAAGTTGAAACTGTACTGCAAGCTTATTGTTCGTAAGCTGTACCTTTACTTCCCCAACATAATTCTTTTTTCAGTTTGACTGTCTGTCTCTCTAATGTTAATTAGCAGCAATACTGGTAAGAAAAAGTGAGATGAGGACAGTCATGGATAAAATGTGAAATAAATATTAATTGTGGTATTCCTTAAAAATTAATTCAAAGTACAATGACAAATATACTCTATAGCTAGAAAATTTGCATGCTGTAATACATCCATGAAATTAATGCATTGGATTTCTTTCCTTTTGCATTATCTGTCCTACAAGCTTTTAGTATTTCAATAGATCGTAGCTGCTTCTGAGCGTAGCCTGCCACTGGTGCTAATTGAATGCTACTGGATTGTTAGCTTTGATCTGTGATGAGGTTTCCATGGTGATATTAGCAGATGAGACAATGGCCACTGCAACAATTTTTTTGTGATGATGTGATTCTGAACTGCTCACCTAGCAGAGGATGAAATCCCAGCTCTGCTCAAAATCAGTGGGAGTTTGCTGTTGATTTCAGTGAATTCAATGTTGTCTCTATCATGACTGGATTTGGAAACGTGCTCTGGAGCCATGTAGGTCCCAAGTAAAGGCAGACTGTAGTCAAGACAAAATTTCTGCTTTAAATTGTCCACTGTGTTGCTTGAAACCAGATGCAATTTGCTTGCATTCAAACCCATTCCCAGACTGATCATGTCTCCACATTAAATGAGTTACATGAGCCATTTCCCTCATAACTTAAGCCCTCAGTCTGGGCTTATTTGATTTCATTTCAAAGAAGCCCTTAGAATGGAGTGGGACAATGTGGCATAAGGGATTAGAAAGGTAAAGAAGAGTATTCCACTTCAAAAAGCTTGCAGTTGGATACAGATGAGCTTCTGAGAGGGAAAGAAGGAGGTTAGGAGAACTGGCAGAGAGCAAATCAGTTGCCTGGCTACACCGAGTTTGGTATTTTGCCATTTGAATAATTGACACTGGTTTTAAGGAAGCTTTCGGAGGAAGACAAGGAGATTTGGAAGAAAGTGTAGCAGTACTTTTGGGGAATTGAATGGTGAGCAGACTGGCAGCATGGGCAGAGTGTGGCAAGCTGGGCAAGGACCAGCAGTGGGAAACCCAAGAGGGACTGCAGTGCCCCTAGAAGGGGAAAGCTGGCAGCAAAAATTGGGCACAGCCAGGAAGGAAGAGCTAGTAGACCAATACAAAGAAAGTGAGGAAAAGGGCCAGGGTAAGATGGTGATCTTATTTTAACAGTACTCTGTACTGGCCTAAATATGGTTGGATAAAAAATGTATTTGCCAGGACAAGACTGAAGGAAGCTCCTGTGAATACATGAGATGCGTGAGGCTTCTGTTACAACACAAGGTGGGGTCCTAGGTAAGACTTTTTACATGCAAGTGTGGTTAAGAAAGTCTGTAATTTTTGAGAGATTATGTGAAAAGAAATTGCAATCTTTAAAAATAATCAGGGTAAGGGAATCTCTTAAGGAATCCAAGTAAGAAACAATTTTCAAACTTGTCTACCTCCTTCCACTAGTGAGACAGTCTTGGATCAGATGGCAGTAGCAAAAGAAGAATTTCTGTAATATTTCAAATGTTTTTTAAAACTGAGAATGGAACATGGGACAGCATTGGTTGTAGAAGGTCAAAAGGTCTCTTATGGAAGGACATGAGCTGTGATTGTTGCCATACATTCTTTTGGACTGCTAAGTAGCTATTTCTCCTGGCAAGAAAAATGTCCCAAATAATATTCCTTTCCCTGATCCTTGCCTTAAAGTTCAATTATAAGTGTGTGCAAAGGTTCAAGAAAGAAATTTAAGAAAAGTAAGAAAAGACATACTAAAGGGTACATATTTTAAGAAATTGCTTTGAATTGCAGATTTTTTTTTTAATGAAGAAAGCAAAATAATCTCAGTTGTGTCAGTTTTATATTTAGTTCTATAACTTCCGTAAATATTGAGTAAATCCAACACTCTTGTGGAAACGGCAGTGGTTTTCCTCCTAGACTGCAGAGAATCATGGATCAAGGATGACCTCTTGTGGTCCTCTGGTAGAGTGTCAGATTTGGTCCACGTATAAAGGAGTTTGGATTTTTATTAAATGAGGGAGAGTCACGACACACACTATTCCTATAGCAGCACTTTATTTACCTGGGGAGTATAGGCATATTCACAGTGGGGTTTTGCCTCTTTGCTGGAACTTCACTCATGTGGAGGTTAATGTTGTGGCCTAAAAAGGCTTTTTCTTTTTTTTAAATAATCTATAAAAGTGAAGCAAACAAACAAACAAAAAAAGCAAGTAAGATTTTATTTATGTTTGACTATGGTCTGAAAGTTTAATGTCTTTTGACTGACCTGAAGTGTGGTTTAAACTGCTAGTAGGTTTGAGGAAGGAAACTATCTGTCTTTTGTATAGCATCAAAATCATTGCCAGACTTTCTTTCTGCCCCTGCTGTGTAGTGCAGCATGCTCTGAAATGCGATGTGGATGTAACCCTTTGTACAGACAGGTCTTTAAAAGAAGTCTGTCGTTCTCTTTGGGTGTGTGTTGCCAATGGTATTGTAAAATCAGTAGCTTGAAGATTGGGAAGTCAATATAAAAAAAATCTAATCTCAATATGTCAGTGATGGAGCACATCTAAACTTCTTAATAGCCTTGGGAAGAAAGGCTTGATTAGAAACAGAGAGATTTCCTTACCATGAGATGCCATTTGAGGTATTTCAGGCTGTATTTTTCTGATGCCAGCAAAAGCAAAGATCTTGTGCTTCAAGATCTAAGACAGTCATTTCTGAAAGGCAGTGTAGTATGAGCTGGAGGAAACGATGAGAAGACAAATCAGCTCACATCAGCTTATCATAGGGCTTTTTGTACCTTCCAATGTGTTTCCTTGTTTTGTCCATTCACTGCTGGGATGCTGATTCACATAGATTGCTACATAGATGTCTGCTAAAATACATCCATATACTAGGTCCTATGAATAAATCACGAGGCTGAGTATCAGAAAAAAATAGACCACCAGAAGAAAGAGGTTTTCTCTCTGCACAAATCATTCTGATAGGCCTGAAGGCAACACAAATATTTCCTAAAGAGTGTGGAAATGTTGCCACAAGCAGCGCACCAAATATGTGATATGATTATTTTCCACCTACCCCAGTTGCTGTTAATGGCCACAATATTCTAGTCGTGTTACCTGACCAGTTGTCCAGAACTAATCAATGTTGACAGGACATCAGAGGGTCCACAAGAAAACCAAATTTAGAAGCCACTAAAAATGCACATTGCTACGTATTCAGGCAGACATGAAGCAGTGCCTGCACACCAGCATTGTCATGATCTGCTCCTAACCCATGTCAGTGACAGCTGCCCATTGTCCCTACTCTCAGATGACCAACAGGCATGGGACACAGATTATGGAATTTCTTATTTTGTTTGGTTTTTGATCTTGACGGATTCAGCATCCTCCAGTTCCGAAAGGCAGGGAAAGGTTGTGTTATGGTTACTGCTTCTGAGTGCCCATCTTGATTTAAAACATTGTTGAGGGAATTTTGGTCAAATCTCTGGGCTCAGCGCTGACAACACAAGAGCAGCCTGAAGTAACCTATGAGAGCGGTGAGTTGCTCAGGGGGTTGGCCCACAGCCACAGATTAACTCTGAGCATGTCCATCAAGTGCTTCCTTGGACTGAGGGGTTGGCTAGTTACTGGGTACCGCAGAATGTCCTAGAAGTTTTAAATATGTTTACAGAGGAAGTGGAGTATTTTCATGCTGGTGGACTTTCCCTTCTTTAAAATGGAGAAGGAAGATACTGGTGATTCCTGCTCCAAGAAAGACTGCTCATCCAAAAGACCTTTCAGCCACATGAAAGGTGCCAAATGAATGCCTGTTCCTTAAAGATGATGATGAAATCAAAGATGGTAATCAACAATAATAGCAATTATTATTATCAAAAACAGAATATGTGCAGAAAAACACAAGTTACACACACACACACACATTTCCAATCATGGGATCTTCCACCACCTTTAAGTGTAGAGTAATGTTTCTCAGCCTCAGCTTTCCTTCTCTTCTGTAGTGCAGAACCTTGACTTGCCCCCACATGGTGAGTAGAGGAGGCTGAAGACTTCTCCTACCTCAAGGCGGAGAGAAAGTTTGTTTGCTTTCCCTGACTACTCTGAATGGGGCTTCCTGACAAATCATTTCAGCATTTTGTCTTTCAAAAAGCTTACCTAAAGGCTGATTTTCTAAAAGCTGGACTATGGAAGGTTTGATATTTGGTAAATATGGTAAAATATTTCACTTAGACCTTTCTGGAGTATTTGGAAGCAAGCAAGCATTTTGGGAGAAAACCTCCTGTTAGCTTAGATATGTCAGAACAGGTAAGGTAGCTGTATTCGATTACTAAACCAAGCACTCTGTTTAGAACCAAAGTGTTCAAGTTAAAAAAAAAACAAAAAACAACAACAACAAAAACAAGAACAAGGCTACGTTGGGCCTGGAGAAGAGAATTTTAGTCATTTAGTAAATGCATGTTTTACATGTATGTGTACTTTTTGTTATCTACAATATGAGTGGAGCAGCCTTACCACCTACTGAAATATTTTGCTAGTTTTTATCAGTGGTTTGGATAGTAGGAGCAAAGTTATTTATCCTGGAAGTAACTTTTGGCTATGTTCATGTGTAGCTTAAGAATCAACTAATGAATTTCTACAAATTCCTTTGAAGATCAAAAAATAGCTTGTAAAGTTTGAGAAGTATAATAGAAGATAAAACCCTATACACATTCTTGAAATGCTAACAAGTTGAAAATTTACCTTTTTTTTATCCTAATGTCTCATAAAACATGGACCTAGGAATGGTATCTGACATTAAAAACAATATTAACAATTTAAAAGTTAATAACATCATTAGTGTTGTAGGAAATCAGAATAAGTTGATCATAATGGACTCTCTTACAGGAATCCTAATTAGTCTTTGCTGTCTGTTGCAAAAACAAACAAACCCGTGCTGACTCCAGAAAAGCCTTTTCTTCTCCCAAGACAGTGTTATAATGAACAACTACATTGACCCGTATGACAACAAAACTTTTAGTCTCTGCACAAAAAGAAGCTTTTAGACAAGATATTGACTAAGGCATATGCCATATAAAGGTGTAATGTAATAAAGGGATCTGAGCAATTTAACTCTGTCAGATAAACAGCAGTGTTATTGTGCTCTGCTGTGCTCAGTTCTTTATTAAAAAACAACAGTCCACATTGGAGATTAGAACTAGAACTTGATGAGCAAACTTCCTTGAATGACTTTTTTGCTAAAAGTGTGCTTATAAATCATTCATCAATTCTTCCCCTGCATGGACCATTTCTCTGTCGCTGTAATTGAAGTGGTAAACAGTTTATAAATGTATGAGATAAGAGGACACAATACAAAGCATAAGGCTGTTATCTAAGCTCTAAATGCAATGTCTGAAGTATTTGAGTGAGGAGTTCAGAACATTTACCTTTGAAGACTAGCCTTACAAGACGACAAAGATCTAAAACACAAAGAGGATCAGAAGTGGTAATAGCTCAAAAATTTAAAAAAAACCCACAAACAAACAAACCAACCACAAAAAACCCCACAAACATTTTTTGAACCCTATCAGGTTTTTAAGTATATATTCTGTGTATTTTTTCCTTTGAGTTCAAGGTCTTCATAGGCTGTAGTTGCAGTTCAGGTAATTAAGACTCTCCCTCTTAATTTGAAGAAAGATCCAACAAAGGAAATAAGAAAGTGAGACGGCAAAATCCTGGGCTGTCATCTTTTTTGTGTGGTTGGCATCCCTAGGATTCAGTGCAATTTTCATTCAAACTAGTGGTAAAAATGCCATTTGAAGAAGAATTTTAATATCTACACATGAAAGTGTCTCTTTTGAGCAGTAGCCCTGCTTCTAAGAACCTGTTCAGTCACAGATTTGAGCAGTAAACAAACTTTAGTAGCATATGCAGGAACATCATAAAATATGCTTAATGTGCCACAGCTACACAGCATTTGGTCCATAACGTGCAGAAACGGATGTCTGGATGTTCTGAGTTTGTGAAACTCTCTGTGACAGCACCGTCTGGTGTCTTCCAACAATGCTATTTATGCTATTTTTAGGGAAAGGAAAAAATTGTCTTGACACCTTTTAAAGCTAAGTTTGGGTATAGACAAAGAGGATTTCCTGGATCATCTAGGCAAAATCTTGCTATTGAATGCAATCATTTAATAATTCCTTCACGTCATTTTATCACGTCTTCTTTAATTCCTGTAAGTAGTAAGAAAATGTAACAGTTCTGTTAATTAAACGTTTTCCTCCATTTTTTCAGTGTATTCATTTATACATGATCAACATGGAGTCCTTTTATAAGTGCCAAATCCTAAATTGCTATTTTTGTTCCACTGCATTTAACCTTCCTGATATACCAATAGAGAGAAATCATATCCCCTTCAACTTTCTCCTTGTTGCCAAGCTTTTAACTTTTCCACAAATAATTCTTTACTTCCTCAGTCTCCTAGCTGCCTTTTTCTGCGTCTTCTACAAGAACAGTTCCTCATTTGCCCAGCTTCAGGTGGGTTTCCTTGAGGCTTCGTGTGAAAAGATTTGTATCCCACTCATGGCTGCTGATCTACTCTGCTCATGCATTTTAAGGCCACATTTGAAAGGGGAAAGTGTGTTAAGGGGATCTTTGGGGCATTATCATCTTCATGAAGCAGTTTCCCAACCATTAAGCTTCTGGATAGGAGCAGAAATATGTATTTTCAGCCTGTAAATTCATGACCTGACATTATACATTATTGACTTGGATCACATCTCTCCCAGCTGGATCAACGTGTTCCATACATGCCTTTCTCTGTTGCTAATGGCACCTTATTTTATGTCATCGCTGAATTCTTCATTATGGTTGTATGCACTATGGTCATTAATGATCATGTTAAATGGGATCAGTCTCAGGAATGTCTCTTTGGAAGCCTCTGTAAGTAACCTCACCCATCTGTTTCCAGAAGAATGTCCAAGTGCCTGTGTATGCTGCCTGTGTGACACTGTTGAAATCCTCTATTGAAGTTCATCAGCAAGGTGTATTAGTAGAAGAAAACACTCAATTAATTCAGGGAGATGCTTCCTGTCTCTCAAGCAAGACCAGGAATCTCTGCTTATGCCTGAATTGCTCCATATAAACATTCCCACCATTATCCTGAGTAGATCTATTTTTCATTCAAGATCACATGAACTTCCACCATGAGGCACAGATTATCTCTGGCCACACATTTCTCTGCAGCATCTGCAGCAGATTCCGCTCATTACATAGTCTTAAGTAATACACTGCCAATTTGTCTCTTTTTTGAAAAGAATCTCTTAGAGATTACAGCTTGTTTTAGGTCCTTCACAGTATCTTCCCTAGAAGATGATTAACACTAAAAACCGACACAATTTTGAAGCTGGAATTCATCTGTGTTAAGATATTCTGGCTCAGCAGGACTGCACTTTCTTTTGTGTGTATGTCTCAGCACCAGAGCAGCCAGCACAGATGCAGAAATACAAATGTGAGCATTATTCCACACTAAAGTTAAATGGTGTCTCCAGTTGGTCAGGCTTTTCAAGGAAGGTGCTCATCACAGTTGTTCCCTCATTTCCCCCATGCTGGAGACTGTAGAAAATGTTAAGCTTAATAGCAGTGGCTTATTAAGTCCCAGTCAACCTTTGCTATTTTAAGTTACACATGCTTTGCCTTAGAAGGAGACAAGTAGGAAAGGAGCAGTAAGGTAATCGAGTTATTGGTGTCCTACAGGAGAAACCCCCTGGCTGGGATGGCAGGAAGAGTTGGCCCAATGCTGAGACCTTGGCTACCCTGCAGAGCTGGGCCTGGGTTTTGTCTGTTCACTTTTTCTGTGAGATATTTGAATATCTCCCCGTATAGGAGAGCAAGGAAAATAACGTAGTAAAGGGAGAAAACTTTTGATATTTTTATATTGCAAAGGAAAAGCCAGTATTTGGTCTAAGGGCTGAGTAAGCCTCTACATGAAATTAGTGGGAAATGTGGAAAATGCAGAAAGTTTAAGGAAACTGAATGAGCTGTTATGGAAGAGAAAGAAATGGCAGAAAAAATACGTATTTCTTTAAAATGCTGTATAATTTTAGGAAGCTATAATAGAAAAAGGAATGGGCAGAAGGGTATTTATCAGCAGCAATCTCCTGCATTTTTTTGTGCTTTACCAAAGCATTTCTCATGAAAGCAGACACTAAAAAATATGATGAGACATGGCAGTTCTTGCCTTTGGGACACAGGGAGCACCATCTCACTGTGAAACCTTAATAGACATCAAAGAGGATTAATTCTTCTCATAATTTTCAAATGGAAATATCACTTTATCAACTCTATTGAACATTTCCTATAGCTCAAGTGATGAGTTTATTTTGGCTCCAACACAGAAGAATGAAGAAGTAGCCTAATCCAAGGCACAATTCTGGAATAAAGTGACAGGTAATTTAGCTATTAGCTAAATAAGCTAAATAGCTAAATAAGAAGATGGATGGAGTATTAACAATGTCAGTTAGGACAAGAAAAGAAGTATTGCTCAATTAACTCTCTAAATGAACAAACACATCATGTTTTTTATCTCAAAGCGCAGTATTAGCAGTGAATGAGTGAGGGGATGGTATTGCTTTATCCTTTTATGGTGTCCCAGTGTTAACATCTGTTCTTCTCTAGCTGTAAAAAAACAATCAATTTCAGTCTCGTAGTTAAGGAAGGCAAAAGAACTTTTCCTGAGCCCCTGCAGAGAGATCATGTTTCAGTCAATTTTCCTGCTGTCCATCAGCATCGAGAAACTTTCAAGCTGCACTGGAATCAGCACTAACCCCAAGTGTCTCCCAGCCAGCACCTGCTAGGGCCCTACCCCTGTAAGGACTGGTCACACTCAGTGCAGAGGGAACTGACTGAAACCTCCTGAGAGCAGAGAGAAATGGGCGATTTCTCACCTACCCTGTGGTGGGCGTTTTCCATAGGTTTGCTCTCTCCTGTGCCCAGTTCAACACAGAATCACTGATCTTTGGGAGTATCCAGGTCCTATATGGAATAAGGCATCAAGTTTGCATGCTCTGAATTGCTTGCTGAGGGATCTTGCCATTAGTGTTTTAGGGAGCCTAAATTAGGCTTTTTCAGTATCCTGCAATGCCATCTTCAGTATTCTTCTGGATTAAGATTTCCTAACTTCCAGGTAAATTCCTATTTTTTCAGATTGTAGGCAGCCTAGTCTTCTAAAGCCTTGCTTTTAAATCTTTTGCCATTTTACCTCTTGGCAATGACTGTCTCAAGAGGCTGAGATAGAGGTCCATAAATCACCATAGGATTCCATAACAGGGGGGCTTGCTAACCTGGCAGAGATTCCTCACCTTTAACTGCAGCAATTTCTAGCCATTCCCTTTGAGATCGTTTGGAATTTTGGGTACAGCCACACAATCTGGCACAATCTAAGCATAGCAAGAACAAAAGCCTCTTTCAAAAAACCTTTTTTAAACAAAAAAAGGCTAAAAAGGTATAAACTAATGAATTTTACCTGGTGAAATGGCAAGCTACAAAGTATTGTGGC
This sequence comes from Serilophus lunatus, assembly GCA_013399895.1. Classification (NCBI taxonomy): domain Eukaryota; kingdom Metazoa; phylum Chordata; class Aves; order Passeriformes; family Eurylaimidae; genus Serilophus; species Serilophus lunatus. The sequence goes on along the minus strand of VXBA01001029.1, from coordinate 1,299,444 downwards.
ACATACTAGAGATAGTCATGTAGTGAATTCCAGTGTGTCATTTGCTCATTATCAGCTGCTGCCTAAATCCAACTTCTGAGTTTCTATGTATTAAGAATATGGAGCCGGAGTTCCCCACATGCCGTTTCTCTGCTACTTATTAACCCTATTTCACATACTCAAGTTTGAATTTGATGGTCTCGTAATTTTCTACAAAGTATAGTTCAGCTGGAGTTATTGTCACTTCAGAAACATGAACAAACAGGGTGGAGAATTTGTAATAGTTATTAAAATAATATATAAAATTAAAAATTCAGAGACGCACCCTTCAGCCTAATGCTACAGACACTTTAAAATTGTTTTCAGAAGCATATAAAAGTAGAGATTGTTCTTTTCAATGTGATGCTGGCAAGGAGATTTGTGATCATGCTGGATGAGTGTCTTGTATGCTTCTGTGGGTTTAGTTATTTTTGAAGGAGAGAAGATTAGGTAGGGTAAGGTGGTGGCAAATGTCTGGCTGGCCTGAGGAGAAACATATTTACCGCTGTTTGGATGTTCACTGAAAGCATAGTGTTCTTTTGCCATCACCAGAACAGAGCCCTAGGGAAGGAGAACCTCAGATATTCCTGTGAACAGAAACAAATAACATGGGAAGAACCACCATCAACTACTACACCACATTAGGTGATTTTAAGTCAAAGCATTTTCCTAGTTAATTGTACTTCACCTTTCAGCAACAAAAGTAATCAAGTATTCTGTTTGTTTTATTTAGAAGAACTTTCAAGGTGAGAAGTGACCACTTAGATTATAAATTAATTGTGAAGATTTTAATATTTTACACTTAAAGCGTGTTTTCCAGTAATATTTGTTTGCTTAATGTGAATATAAGAGCAGATTGTCTTTCACTTCCCAGGACAGTCTCACTTCTGAATTCCCTCCAGTGGATAAGCACTGTTTAATCAGCTACTTTTGCTCTGAGTTGCATTATGTAGTTTAAACTTTGGTTCCTGTCGTGCCTTTATTCACTAGCTTTAAAAGCCTATTAATACTCGTTGTTACATCCCTGTGATGGTACTTACCAAATGTAACCATACCACCTCTTTTCTGGAAAAGCTGAATAGACTGGGCACCTGAAATCTCTCCCTGGACAGGAATTACTTCAAATTATTTTTAGGGTCCCCTTCTTAACCTTTTCAAGCATTTCCGTTTCTTTTCTTCTAAATGTAGATAGCAAAACTGGACAGCTTGCGATATTTGTCTCGCTGATGTTTTATGCAGAGAGAAAATCACTTTCCTACTTGTTACTTCCCTGGAACACCCAAGGATAGCTGTGTTCTCTTTAAGCCCCTGGGATCCTTCCTACTCCGACCCCCAAGCCCTTCCCCGTGTGTTGTGCTCCAAAGCAGCTGGCCGTTTCACTCACCTGGAGTTGTGTTTTTGCACTAATTTCTATCAAAGCACATTCTGTTTTGACTAAGTTCATCTTATCTGGTCCCTAATAGGTTACACATGCAACGAGAATGTTGTGTGTCATTTTCAAAAACCCGTTATGGACGGTGTTGTGTAACTTTACTAAGCACACTGATAATTTCCGCACAAAAACATAAATCATGTTTGCTTGGCAGGCCACTTCCCATAAAAACAAACTTTGTCTATGCATTGGCTTTTTTCTCTCTTGTTTTTCTTGGGGTTGTCTAATGTTGGGCTAGTCAGCCCATGACAACCTGGTCACCATAATTAGTTGTTCTGGATCCTATCAGGAAAATGAACGCTAAATTTTTCAAGATTTTCCTGTTATGCCAATATTTACTTGAAGTAGTGTCAGAGAGCTGGTTATTTTCTCAGCCTTCTTGCCCATACTTTGGGATTTATGTGTGTCATTTTCCTGGGTGTGCTGTTTTTTGTATGTTAGGAGATGCTTCTTAACATCTCTCTTTGCAGTCAATAATCTGGCAAACACATCCTCCCTTTCTTTCCAAATACAATCCTGAAATATTTATTCATAATTTATACCCTTTTTATTCTTCTACTGATACTCCTTATGCTTCCAAATATACAAATGCTGTATTGGCCATAGCCCTTACAGGCATGGATTTTCACTTTACAGCTTTTGTTTCCCTTATGAAATCTCAACACTTTCTAATTAATGTTGATTGCCATCTACATTTGCCTTTCAATGTTAGCTCTACATGGTAATTCTTTCTTCTCAGTTGCTGACTTTGCTTTTCCAAGAATGGGCTTTCAAGGAAAGTTTTCCTCTTGATTGATGGCAGAGTTTTTGGTAAACCACCATATTTCCCTATAAAATTTTCTAATTTATTTCCCAATTCACATGTACATTTTTCTCCCAAATGCACTCTTTTCGACTTTGAGGAAATAACTTTCTCAAAGCAGCGTGTGTGTGTGTGTATGTGTAAAATATGATTAAGGTTGTCACCTGTTTGCTTGGATCAAGGGCAGTACGAACATTAACATGAAACAGGCAAATACTGACACTAGTAAGATAGTCAGGTGGCTCATCTGAGTGAAGGTGAATGACAATTCTAGCAGCTGATTTTAATGACAAGGGGGTTTAAATAAGAACTACTTATTGATCTTGTGAGACATCCTTCTGTTACTGAGCATAGTGGTGGAAAGGTGGAATTTTTGCCACTCATTTACACTAATATAGGCAGGCACAGAGTCAGTTGCGTTTCGATCCTTTTGAAAGGCATCAGTGTCGTGGCTAAAACTCTTTTGGGGTGTTTCATAGACTTAAAACCCCCAGATTTCGGCTTTCACCCAGGCAAAATTAAACGCAATGTGCCCACGGTATTAGGAAATAGGTTGGACTTGATGATCTTAAAGGACTTTTCCAACCTAGTTAATTCTGTGATCCTGAAGTTTGGGTATTTCCAGAGAGCGGCTCCATCGTTCTTTGAGGCTTTGCCTTCGAGGTTCTCTGTGTTCCTGTCCGTTACGCCTGATTTTGGTAAACGCGCCTGTGCTTACCATGCCGAAATGCACAGCCGGCAACTCATTCGATGTGTATCTTAAATCTTCTGCACTAGCGACGCTAGTTACACTGTAACGCTGGTATCTGCAAATGTTCACGGTCTCCTATAGCAGTGAAACCCGAGCAAAACCCGAGTGCATGCCAGGGCTCGGAGGTAGGACGGGCGGACCCATTCGCCCGGCTCCGGCTCCCGGCGCTTCCCGGCACGGGCCCCCGCAGTAGGACCGGGGATCGCCGCCCCTCCTCCGGGCAGCCCCTCCGCCGGGCCGGGGAGCACAGCCGCTCCTCCGGGCAGCCCCTCCGTGGGACTGGGGA
>VXBA01001029.1:1152808-1295975 GCA_013399895.1 Serilophus lunatus | reverse complement strand
TCCCCCCGCGCCGCGCCGCGCCGCCTCCTCCGCGCCTTCCCCGGCCGGGCTGCCAGCAGCGGGGGAAGCGGCTGTGCCGGCTGGGCGAGGGAGGGGAGGAAGGGGCAGGAGGGAGGAGGGAGAGGGGAGGGCGGAGACGGGGCCAGCCCGAGGAAATCAAACGGCCCCGACATGAATTAGGCAGCGGCTGCACAGGGGAGGGCCCCCTCCCCCTCGGTCGGTCCCCGCACGGCGCCCGGCGGGAGCAGCGCCGCCCGGCTCGGAGCGGCGGCTCGGGGGGCGCACGCACACACGGACCGGCGGCCGGGCGGGGGGGCCGGCAGATGAAGATGGCAATGTCTGTGATCCAAGCGTGCCGCAGCCTGGCGCTCTCAACATGGCTGCTGTCCTTTTGTTTCGTGCATCTGCTGTGCCTGGACTTTACCGTGGCCGAGAAGGAGGAGTGGTACACGGCCTTCGTCAACATCACCTACGCCGACCCGGCGGCCGGCAGCGCCGAGCTCCGCAGCGAGAAGAGCGAGTGCGGGCGGTACGGCGAGCAGTCGCCCAAGCAGGACGCCCGCGGGCAGGTGGCCCTCTCCGCCTCGCCGTCCGACCGCTACGCCTGCGACCCCGGCACCCGCTTCAACGCCCCGGCGCCGGGCAAGAGCTGGGTGGCCCTGATCCCGCGGGGAAACTGCACCTACAAGGACAAGATCCGCCACGCCGCCGCCCAGAACGCCTCCGCCGTCGTCATCTACAACGTGGGCTCCAGCAACGCCAACGAGACCATCACTATGCCCCACGCAGGTGAGCCCCGCCACCCCCTGCTCTGCGCTGAGTGCGCAGAGCGATGGACCCCGTTCTCCAGCCCGCTCTGAAGTCCCGCATCCCTGCGGTGGGAGCTGCTGTGGGGAAGGCGTCCTCGCACCTCCCGACAGGGAGCAGGGTGGGCTGTGGGCCTCGCCGGGTGGTGGGTGCCCGGCGGGGTCGGGGGCATGAAGCCACCTCTCCGTGCTGCCGTGGCCGGGGATGGATGTGCTGTAGCACACCCGCAACAAGGCGCGCGCCGGTGCTCCAGGGGTGAAAAGTTTGGGAGCTGTAAAGTTTGGGTCTGGTCGGAGGAATGCATGGGACGCTGAGCCCACTGTGGAGCACTGGTGTTTTGTTGTGTCCCGAGGGTCCTCTGGAAGATGCTGTGTGGGATCTGGTGTGATGGAGACCTTTGGAAAAGGAGAAGCGTAGAGTTTGTGGTGCAGGCTTATCGGGAGGCGCAATAAAGTGGGGAACACGGCGTCCACTGTCTTGGCTGCAATAGTTTAAAAGCTCTGAGATCGAGTAGGCATGTGGAGTATCTGATTTGGTGAGAACGTGAGATATTTTGTGCAGGACTGGAACGGAGGGAGTGTTCCACTCTCCCAGGTGAACAGTCAGAGGCAGTTTGTGCTTGCAGTGCCAGCACATGGGTCCTCGGCTCCCAACATGTGCTTGTCAGCTTGTCAGCCAGGACAAAATCCAGTCGTTGGAACCAACCTAAACCTTGGCTTATGTCCACAAGAAAACCCCGCCGATTCTGTAACAATATTTGATCTGAAATAATGTTGTTTTAGAAACAGTTCACCAGATTTATATTTAGGGATGGTGTTTTCTGCCAGGGGTCACTGGTCTGTTTTACCAGCTGCCTATGCATAGAGACAAAATGCCACCTATTCTGAAATCTCAGTTTGGTTTCCATCCAATCGCTAACCATGCCCAGCTGTTTCATGCCAGTTGAATTTTAGCAGAGTTAGGGGTAAATTAAAACAGAGAAATGCTGCAAAATAGGATGTTATTCTAACGACATTTTAAATTTCCACAGTAAACTAGCTAGCATAGATGTGCTGAAAAGCAATTTGTTGCCTAACTATAGTGTTACACCGTATACAGTGTACAATAGAGTTATACTGCTGTTGCAAAAGTAGCACTTTTGGAACCTCTTGTGTGCAGGGTCTTTCAGAGATGAACCATTTCTATTGGGCGAACTCGAGTTTCTTTGGTAGGATTGGTGGAATGTGGTGGGGTTTTTTAGTTTTTTTCCTTTAGGTTTGTGAGACAAGCAACCCATAACCTTTTGATCTTCTCAGAACTGTGCTTTATAACCTGCACATGGTTTAGTAGCTATTCAGATTATACTTCTTGCTACTTTAAGTATCGCAGATTATATACTAAGCAGTATAAAGTAGCAGGAGCTTGGCATGCTTACACACTCTCAAAGTAAAGCTCAGGCTGTTTTAAAATTTAAGATGCAGCATGGCTTGTTCTTCTCTAGCGGGTTTCACTGAAACTGCCAACATGTTGGATCAATTAATGGCTGGCCTGTTCTTAAAGTATGCACTAAGCTGTTTTCCCACACAAATGGTGTTTTATTAAGAAACAGTGGGAGTGAAAAATGTGTCTAACCTTTTAAAATGCTAGAGCTTTGGTTTGTTTTAAAGTCTGAGATGAAGTAAGCAGGGAAACTTTCTTACTGAAAGTGGCCTCAAATTTCAAAAATCCGAACATTGTATCACTGATCTTGGGGGAAGCTTCTTTTATGTCATATGACTTCATAGGGTTTGAGAACCCTGAGTGCTGAATTGGTACCCAGCAGTAGGACTGTTCAGTACCAGAGGCTGAAATGAAAGGAAACTTGCAGAAAACAATTTAGACTTGTAGAATCTCACTGGACTTCAGTGGGACTAAAGGGCTTTGCTGATTGATTGGATGAGGTTGTCTTCCTTTTAAAGATTTTTGTTCATTGAAGTTGAACAGTAATTGTTTGGCTTACCTTAGCGAAAACCTGCCCTCTGGGCACAGTCATAACCGAGAGGAGTTTTAGAGCAGGAACAGGAGGAAAAATAATTATTCTTAAATATTTGGCAAACTAGCAAGGATTCAGGGCTGGTTTTATCTTTACTCTCCCTCTGGTATCGCTGTTATGCTGGGGCAAAGCAAATCTACAGGCTGTGTAAAATTGTGGCTGCGAGTTTCTGGCTTGCAGCCTTTGACGTCTGCTTGTTCCCAGTCTGAACGATAGCACAAGATTCAAGGGAAGAATGAATCAGGTTCTTGGTTTCTGAGTTCAGCAGCATCTGCAGTGCTCTGCCCACGCCAAATCCTGGAGTGGGAAGAAGAAAATTCCATCCTGGAAAATACTTGGAGGGTGAAATATGACCTAAAAAGCAATTTTAAAGTCAAAAGAAATATGATGTTACTCCTTTTTTTTTCCCCCCCTCTCACAGATTTTTTTTTTTTTGAGGCTTCATAGAAGCTTAAGCAAACTGTCCCTATACAGAAAAGTATATCCTGTTGCATAACAATGTGGCAACTTGCCTTACTAAAAAACTGTTACTTTTGAGAGTGGTGTTTTATATACATTCTTCTCTTCTGTATGCTTTGTCTTGTTTCTCTTGCAGTCTTTTCATCTGTTTTTGCTGCTTTTTCTGCTCCTCTCACTCTTGCTTCTTCATCCCTACCCCTGCGCTTCATTCCCCCTCTTGACCACGTTTCTGTGCCACTTCCTCGTGCTTTGCCCTTGTCACCTTCTTCCCAAGGCTCTCTTTCTTCTGCCAAAGATCTTACCTCACAGCTCTATGTTTAATTATATTTCCTGTTCTCTGCTCCAGTGTGTGCCAGTGTCTCTTTGCTCATGTTGTGCCTCCTGATTTTAAAATCTACGGGCAACTGTAGCAGGATACTGTGCTTAAAGCTGAAAGGTTCATGAACCTACTTCCCACTACCCTCTAATCAAAACCAGGGGAGTATTATGTCAAAGCTTATTATGGAAATCTTAAAATATGACTCTCCAGGATTTATTTATAGAGCACCAGACAGAACAGACAAAGTGCACAATTTGAATCAGTTCAATCACTGTGTGGAAAGCTTTTGCTTTTGGGTAGCTGGTACTGAGCTTACTGCTTGCACATCCTCAAGAGTGAGGTGGAGTTGTGACATCTTCATTCACAGCGAATGTGGAGCTCTGGGGTTCTCCTGATAGGATGCACTTGGCTTGTACACCATTTACTGCAGCCTTTGCAAACTAGCATCTTTATTTTTACTGGCTTGAAGCATGGCTTAGGAGCTGTGAGTATGACTTTGTTTGCTTTTTGACTAAGTAGGTTTTAACTAGAGAAGAAACAAAAGCATCTAGATTTTCTGTTTCAGGTTCTTCACAATTCTCCTAAATCAACTTTTCTGGTAGAAAAATATTCTAATAATGTAAAAGATGTTCTTTTTTTTCCTGCAGAGAAATAATCACTAATGTTGGCTAGGGTTTCTCACTGGAATATTTTCTTTTTCTGAATGCTATTTATCTAGGTTGCTAAAGACTCTAGTCACTGTGTCTACTTTAATAACTTAGTATTATTTTGAAATAGTCTTATTACCTGTTGTATCATATGTCCTAACATTTCCTCTGAGCTGTGAATAGATGCAATAAGAGAAGCTTCCAGAAGGTGATTCAAGGTGAGAACTTTCTTCTTTTCTGCTTTTATTTGGGGGAACCTGGACTGGCCACTTGTAACTTGGGTACCTGTCAGGCGCTGAGGGCTAGGGAGGAATGTTAACTGAGCCTGTGCATGATTCATATGAGGGTAAAAACCAATCTGTAGTATTTTGTGCAGTTTGTAACATTCAGTTTGAATTCTGAGGTGCGTCAGATTATCTCACAGAATGGATCTGCTTATTAAATTTCATCCTAAGTATTTTGCACCAGAGCATATGTGACTCAGGCAGTTTTGCATTTTCCGTATTCTACTGCTTTTCCAGTGCATGCCATCACAAATTTTCAGTCATGTGCCACACATATGACAATCCATTTGCTATGAAGGGCAGATGCCTTGTTTTTTGTAATGGCTCATAAGCTCTGGCAGCAATAGCAGCTGTATCTTTGAGACAGGAATCTCATAGATGGTCTAAGATGACTCTGACTTCTTCCCTCTCGCTTTGGCCCTCCAGTGCAGTATGTGTGTGCCAGATTGCATGAGGAGGGCATGGCCATCCCACTGCAAAATCAGATGTGTCCCTCCACACATACTGTGAATATAACCAGCCTTGGTCTGTGTGTTCATTTAAGTAACAGTTTCCTCCCTTGTACTCAAATTTTTGCTCCATGACCACTGACTTATCTTGCTTTTTACATAGTTTAAGATGTGTTGGTGGTAGTTTTGGCTTTGGACTCCCCTGTAGATTTGTACTACTACATTTGATATGCAAATTAAATATTGGAGTTGAGGATTTCTCTCGTTACAGACTTAATTCAGTACTGCAGCTACATTTGTTTCTTTACTAAACAATTGTTTTCCTAAACTTTTGTTGAATTCTAATGAGGGAAATGTGCTGGCAGCATCCACACTGAATTGACATATGGATAAGTGTGAATTAATTGAGGGATGGAGATTTCAGGCTTCCAGGGCCCGCCATAATTATTTTCTGTTCCAGGCACCCAAGATTGATTCCTAACAGAAACTAAGTCAGTCCAGAAGGGAGATGAAGCTTAGTACATCTCTGAGCCTTATCCATTGAGGCATGGCTGGAGTGTGCTGCAATCCTTAGGAACTCAGAGGAGCTCCTTGAGTGGCCACATAGGCCTGGCTTTCAGAAGTTTTTTAAAATCTGGTTCTCTGTATTTATAAAAATCTAGGATTTATAGCACTAGCTAGAGCCAGCTGTAGTGCCAGCAAGCTGTTCCACACTCTGCTGCTGGTTCTGCTGCGGGGCAGGGCTAGGCTGCTCTACTGCCCATGTGTTCAGCTGTGCCATGTGGAGGGAGTGCTTTGTGGTGTTAGGTAACACACCTAACAGTTTAGCTGAGACTGAATTAAAAGTAACGAATTTGACCTACAAGGACCAGAGCAACAAAATAATGTTAGTCTCTGGTACTACTTGGAGCAGTGACTTCAGTGCTGGGGCATGGACTTTCGTTTCTTGCCTTGTTGAGTCTCACATCATCTTTCAGCCTCAGGAACTGACTTGTGTGTCCACTTCAGAGCCCACTGCAGACGGTGGAAACACATTGAGCTTTGAATCAAGTTGTGAGGTACAGCTTTTCCTACAAAGTGGTGAAGTATTGATTCATTGAAGGCTGTATTGATCCTCCAAGCTTATTGATTGCAAAAGCAGTTAGATTTCTGCACACTCTTTGACTATCTGCAGCATTTGTATGCAATGATATTCATACAAGTGCTGTCTTCAGATATCTGCAGTAAGAAGTGACACAGCAAGAAGAAAATCTTCCTTAGGAACAAAACAGTATCTGCATCGATGCTAACTGCTGCCTGTTAATCTGGAGCACCTCCTTTTGGTGTACAGTCCTTAGAAGGACGGCTTGCTTTGGATAAAAGTGGTTTGTTCTCATCCCATTGGTATTTTGTCTTTAAAATTGTGTATATTAGCTTGGGTTTATTAGACTATTGTGGCAGTTCGTTCAGTGTTGGCATGCTAAGAGTCTCTTTTCCTGGTAAGAGAACAGTACTCTTTCCACTTTTCTCATGTAAGCAATGGCCTAAAAGAAGTCATTATTTTGCCACACTTGTTTGATGAAGCTCATAGTTCATTGTCATGTGAGATGACTGAGTTTCAAGTGATGTCTGCTGAGACCACGAGCCAGGCTGATGAAGAGCTAGATCTTTATGAAGGGATAGCCCAACAAATTCTCCACTTCCCAGTAATTTCTGCATAGCTAACCTGCACAGAAACAGCATTCATTTCAAGACAAGCCCCACTTCTGCTCTTTCAGCTGCAACTGAGTACTAGTCACTTGATGACTCCTTTGGTACAGAAGGGGGTGAACAATACAGTCATTGACTCATAGAAATCAGATATGGAAAAGATTGAGTAGTCTATGTAATTTGTCACCTTAGGAATGCAGAACTGCTTCCTACATCCACTACTATCACAATGCATTTTGCTAGCGAAGGAAAGGATTTTGGGGTTGCTTAGAACCAAACACAGTATATAAGGAGAATGATGCTGAGACAAAAGATACAAAATGTAGGAGCATGTTAATTAGTAAACTATATCTTGCAGTGGTGTTTAGTTCTGGTAACTTCCACAAAGGTATAGCTGCTAAAGGATACAATTTAAACCCACATGTATCCATTGTACCACACAGTTCAGGGCAGTTATATGGCACCGGTGAGAAGAAGGAAGTGGCAAAATATTTTGTAACTGCTTGTGCCCAAACAGGCTTTAATGTGCTGTGTCTTGATTCCACAGTGGGATGTGACCCAGGACTTCATTTGTGACCATCTCTCTCCTCATTTCACTCCGTAGTGTTTTGGTTTCTCTGGGAAAGAAATCTAAATGGTTACATCACAGGTCAGGCACTGCACAGTTTGATCAGGTCCTGAATGTGGATGAATGAGGGTCAAGGACCCCTCAGGGTATCCTGCTTGTTCAGGAGTGCATTGAGATGCAGTATCTCAGAATTCAATATGTTAGAACTAAAATTTCTGTTACCTGGAGGAAAAAACCCAACCCACTTGGGTGAAACCTCAGCTTTTAAAATTTACCATATTAAATCTACCAGCTGTCTGATGCACTGGCCACATTAGTGTCATTCTTCAGCCAGGATAGGTTGAAAATGATTGATTCAGGTGCTTACTACCCTGCTGGAAACAATGATTTTTGGTTCAAAAACAGATGTGTGGAAATACCTCTTCCCTCACCCGATCTAGTAGATGGAGAAAGGTTGTAAATGTTGTTTTGCCTATGAAACAACAATACTGTGCAGCTGTGTTTTACATGAGAGGCTTAACAAGGGCATTCTTTACTTTCTGGATCTCCTTCCAGAAACTGTTTGAAATAAATCTTAGAAAACTGAACTAAAAAGAAATGAAGGAGGTGATGAAAAGATTAAACTGTTTGTTTTACTGCTATTCTACATTGAAATATGAAAAGCTGGAATATTTGATTTTTTGTTGCTTAAAGATATAATAGCTTTTTCAAATAATTGTTCATTTCTTTTCACTCTGAAGAGTGACTTGTAAATAACATCAATAAAGTGAAGTGCCTGTTCATTTGCTTCTAACAGTATAATCATAATGATATTCAATTATACTGCTAGACCTAAGGGTCTGTCAGGGTTTCAATCTTGAATCTGATGTGTTTAACTGTGTTTATGTATATAATTGTCCCTGCTGTAAATTGGAAAGGTAGCCCATTTATTTTCAGTTTGAGAAAAAATTAGAAGGAGAAAAAATAGTTTATCTTTACGGTTCCCAAATCACTGAAATGTAGATAACAGACATGTAAATCCAGAGTCCTGGCTTGTGTATACCTTGTATACTCCTTAAATGTAGATGGAAGCATTACATCTGCATAGGAATGTAGTTCCTCCAGGGATGCATGGGGTAGGGTGGGTTGGCATGTGCTTCCTTGTGCTACACACTTAATGAATATATTCCTTGAGCCATTATCATGAGAGAGGATGCCTGAACAAAGCAGTTCTCCTGATATGGTTTTCTACCAAGACAGACCCCTACTACTGTCATATTTGTCTATGAACCATCATCATTTGTCACTAAACATTGACTCAATTATATAGGATTTTATTCTTCCTCATAATGTGTTCCTCACATTTATACGCTCTTTGGTTTGTCTCTTACTGTTCAAGTCTCTCCTTACAAAACACCTCTTTTTTTTTGCAAGTCATTGTGACACTATCTCAGCAGATAATATATGTGTTTTAAAAGGAATTATGCATCACATTGATCTCTGGCCTCCAGCTTTATAAATCCCACATCAGTAAACTGTACTCTTCTATTTGTTGCTTGATCTTGCAGTTCTTGTCAAAAATATAGTCAGTGTTACAGTGCATTGAATGTACCTGACATTACATAGCAGCCTGGAAGGAAAGTTTCATCTTTAGTTAACACATTTATCTAATCCTAAAATTGCTGCAAAATGCGTCAGCATTAGTTGAGTGTGTGTTGTGGGTTGCCTGGGTTCAGACCCAGTACAATAAGCTGTACAGGTTTATTGTTTTGGTTAATTTGATTTGTGGAAAAACCTGAGGAGCTTTTGCACCTAATTGTTACTGTCGTACTGGCAGAGCATTTCCAGTTCCTCAGGATCAAAGCTCTGAGTGTCTAATAAGTTTCACAATAAAAGACTTGCGTTTTCCAATTATGCCAGGGTTCTCTATCAGTTTCTGATAAAGATCTTTCTGGTTTTACATCCCAAAATGCTAGCTAAAATATTCATGTTCTTTTTCCTTTTCCAATTCATTATTTTGTGTTAGAAGACAGAAATACATTTCTGCTTTTCCTTTTCCCTTTCAGAAATCTTTGTGTTAGAGGATCTTAAACCTTTGGCCATATTTCTAGGGCATGTCTGTGTTTGTACTCAAAAATAAACAAATGTTCAAAACAAAACAGTCTGATGCTGCAATCACATTCACATTTGCTTATAGTTGCACAGAGTATGCTTTCCCCTATTATGCCTTTTTAAGATTTTATTATATGCTCACTGTCTCCTAGTTTTACCTGCCAGCATCATGTTCCTTGATAGGGACAACTTTCACAAGATTGCAAGTAATTTCTGTATCTGGGCTCTTTTTGCTCTTTATGTATCTATGTCTTTGAAGTACCATCTGGTTGTTCAACAAAGCCATACCTTTACTAAATACTCTATCAAGACTTATGCTGTAAAAGGAGGAGCTGTGTGATTAAAACACATTATGTCTTGTTATAATGCTGCCTTTGATGTGTTTGCCTTGCCTTATTTTTCCTTCACTCTTCTATCCTCTTTAATTTCTTCTTAGTTTTTTCTCTCTCTTTTTTTCCCCCTTTACTATCCATGCCTCCAATAAATCTTTCCCTTGGACTTTCCTCCCTTTTTTTCCCTGCCTTCTTCACTTCTCCCTTTATGTGCTCTGCACTTATTTTTCATCGCTTCTGGTTTTTTTTCCCTTTCTGCCCACTCCTTACCAGGATGGCAAAAGTAGGCAAAGACTATTTGCTTTTTAAACAAAGGTGACTGTAAGAGGAAGCAGAGCAGGATTATGCTCTTTTGGTTGCTTTTCCTTTGCAGCTGACTGTGGGTTTAAAGAGTATCTGCTGTCTGCTGCTCAGGGTGGGCTTGGAGGAGTGAGGCACCAGCAGTGGAGCACAGCACATTTGCTATGCATGGAAGGGGATTTGTGCTGAACACTCCTAAATCTTTTTCATGAATTCTTAAAAGACTAAATTATGATCTCCTCTATAAGAAGGGGCAGATTCTTCTGTTTCATGCCTCTGTGGAAGAAGAGTAAGTCACCTCAGCAGGTGCTAAGAAAACTGATGGGAAATTTTTTCATAAGAAGCTGTTTTACTTAGGTAGTGAAATGGATTTTCAACAAAAAACTGTTTTGGAAAGTTTTTGCCCTCCAGAAGAAATCTTACATGTCTGAGTTTGAATAAAGATTTTATTTTAGTAAATATTTAATGTCTCAGGATTTCAGGTTCAGAAACAGTTTGGTTTCTCCTTTTTTTGATGATTTATTAAATTTTAATCAGCTTCTACCAGCATTAGGCACTAGTTCCCCTGCAGAGCACAGACTTGACTTCTTCCCAATTCACTTGTTACGCTTCTCCAGAAAGCAATGCATGCATTTGATCACAAGTATTATTTAAAGAAATTGACCTCAAGTTTGCAATGCTGAATTTCTTTTGCCTGTGATGGTGTGACAGCAGCTTTCTGTCTTCGCACAGTGCAGTCCCTAAGCCATAAGATTTTTGGCCCTTTCTGTATGTACTTATTAGTAGGCTTGGCATGACTTCAGCACTCTTTCTGGATACACACGGGAATGATACTTGGTATGAGATAAAGATTGTCTTTGTACACAAAGGCATAACAAGGATCAGTAGCTGTCAAGTGGGACAAATTCAGGCTTGCAGCAAGATGCAGTTTCCTAAATGGTTGTCCATGCCTTAATGTTATTGGAATGGGATTGGATGGCTCTCTAAATGTCAAATACTGGAAAAGTTACCCCATTTTTTGGAAAAATTATGATAGTATGTGTACAAGGAGGGTTAGAAAAGGTGATCGTGGTAGTTCTTCATAATTTTAGGGTGCTACCACTCAGCTGTTTTCCACACTTGGAGACTCAAAAGAGCTCTAGCAGAAACTCTGCACCATGGGAGATGGTGAGCCCGGTGGCCCGAAGCATCAGCTTTTCAAGGCAGGACCTCTGCAAAGACCTTACCTGGGTAACAGTGGTGAACTAATGTCAGCTCAATATTTCTTTGTGACTGTTGCATATAGGAGAGGAAACTGCAAGGAAAACATAGTCTGANGGGGGGGGGTTTCTGAAGATTGCTAAGAAATGCAGACAGCTGTCTGTAACCCTCCACAGAACAAGCATTTGCTGGGACACGTCTTGAATCATGAGAGAAGTTGAAAGCCTTTCTCTTCCAAAACTTTTATGTAATTATTGAATGCCAGCATAAGGGAATACTATGGCTGAATGTAACCTAGTGCAGCAAAACTATCACGGGTGAGGATGAAATAGTTCAAAAGGCAGTAGGACAATCATTCACTTTGCCAGAGAAACAGCTCAAAGAGCCATTAGGTGAAAGTCGCATGAATGACCCTGAATCCTGGAGAAGTTAATTCATATTGGTGCAAAAATAATAGGTGTCAAAGTAGCTTGTGACCCTTGTGGTATCATCAGTGGAAAGACATTCTTCCTCTCAGAGACTCTGATACTTCTTTGACTAATCCATTTATCTTAATCCTCATTTCAGTTCTGCACTGACTGTAACTTCTCACTGGTATCCCCCATCATGATCTTTGACATTTTCGTTTGCTGCCTCACTGCTCTTTGTCCCAGTCCTTCCTTGAATCTTTTACATGTACTGGGAATGTTCCCTGAGATGATGAGGTTCTTGGTCAGCTGGTGCTCCTGTTTAAGCTTGTGTGTTTCCTAGTTGCCTTTATCAGTTTCGCATGTTGCTTGACGTTTGAGAATGGGGCATTGTATTGCTCACAAAGTGTTGCCCAACTGGATCCACGGGTGAACTACATAGAGAAAGCTACTAAACAGCTTAACTATATGTGAAAGTGATAAGCTATGTTGGGATTCTGGTTGGGATTCTCTAGTGCATATTGATTTTTCAGAGAACTAACCTGTCATCTTCACCCCCCTGACCCTACTCCTGCTTAAGAAACAGCACAGGAAATTTTCCATTTTCTATGTTTTGGTTTGTGTGTTCTTTGTTATTAAGTTTGGTTTGGGTTTTTTTTTCCATCTAGAGAAATTCTCTTTTCTTTACAGAAGACCCAGACTGCCTTTTTTTCCTCCCTTTTTATTCCCTGTCCGAGTCAACTAACAAGAACTTATTGAAATGCAAGATATGACACTCCATAGCAAATTTTGAAAAGAAAAATATGACTGTATAACTATTTGTTTCTGAAATTATAGTGTTTAATGGTTGTTAGTTCAAGGAAATTTTTAGTGCTAGAGAAATGATACTATCTGGTTTCTAAATATGCATGACACCACTTCTTTCTGCAATAATTAAGGGCTTCATTCCCCTTAACTAATTTATGTATCCATCTTTCTGCTATTAGACTTATGGAAAATAACAATGCAAGCACTGGATTTTTAGTATAGAATATCTTGTACTGAGTACCTTATACATTTGTAGTGTAGAATCTGTTCTTAGTTCTCAACCAGTACTATGTTGAGTCAGCACAAAAATTGCTGTTGGTCTTTTTGTTTTGTGTCCACAGACCAAGAATATTTTTTTGCCAATGCCAAGATAACTCTGCAAATTTTATGAGAAGAGTGTTGTCTTTTGCTCTGACTAACCAAATCTGTTGTGGATTATTCTTCAAAACTGGAGCTACTGTGTATATGTGAAGCATTAGACTGCTTGGTAGTAATGATAGCAGGGAGGCAATTCTAACTGTGTCTCCTCTGGACTAATAAAGGAACTCCTAAATTCTCATACTTACAAATGAGACTGATACTTAAAAACCACTTCTCACTTCACTAAGGTAGTGATTTTGTTGTCATATAAATCACTAGTAAGTAGGTATTTTAAAATTTGCATTAAACATTATTTCTAATGTCTACATTGCATTAAATTAATTTGGAGAAGGCTTCATGTGCCAGTTCAGGACAGGTTATAGTTAAGCTCACAATTAACTCTTGCTGAGAATAGGCCAGAAGTTAAGGACCTTGATTAAATGTCACTGAAAGTGGTTTTATGAGAAAATGTCATCTATGAAAGACATACAAGTATCTGCTGTAGCCCAGAGGCTTAGTAATAAGAATGTTACTGTGATCACCTTGGGTGAAACTTTTGCCCCCGTTGTGAATAATCAAGGTCCTTGCAATAAGGTACTTTTATTTGCAGTTGTAAAGATAAAATACATATACTTTATATATTTCATAAAACAGGTGCCTTATAAATACCTACTAAAAGAGATGCTTTAATTATATTTCATTTCTCTGCAATATTTGGCTTTCTGGGTTATCAGGCATGTGTGCACCACAGCAAGAAGCAAAGATGCCTGTCTCAATTTTCAGTGAACATTGTGCCCTTTCCATCTATGGAAGACTTGACCACCCAAACCATGCAAAACCCAGATGCTGTCTGTTCTTCACTGTGTTTTATTTGATGTCTGCTACTAGTGCATGCAGAGGAACAATCATAGCTGTGAGAAGCACGGACAGCGGGTTAGTTATTTGCAGATGGTTTAGAGATGTAAATCAACCAGTCATTTGCACTTGCTAGGTGAGCTAGAGGAGTTCATGCAATTTAGAATATTAACCACAAAGCATTTCTTGCTAGTCAGGAAGTTGCCTAATTTGGAAATACATGTTTATCTAAGGCCAATCTGTTACACAGCAGCTCCACACCTTACACCTATTCCAGTTTGGGAGCAATTATTGTAATGTTTTGTAGATTTGTAGATAAAATTTTGCATCTCCCCTTGAGGCTATATCAGTCTATCAGCTTCATTTTGCTTTGAGAAATTCAGGAGAGGCTTCTTTAATGTCCCCTGTGGTACATAGGGCAGAACTTTCAGAACAGTTGTTTGGGTTGTGTTAGGAAGACGGGAAACTGTAACCAAAGAGAAGGGAAGTGTAAAATTAACAGATATTCCTCCTTTAGACACTCCTAACAGGCTAACTGACATATTTAGTTAAAGGGATCTACCTGGAAATAATGCAATACTTGTTTTTAATAACTCTTAAGTATGTATGGGTGCCCCATGACAATTGTTGTAACACACAGTAAGATTTGCTAGGCAAATACTAATGTAGGATATGCAAGTATTAATACCTAAGGTGACTCAGTAGTGTCTTGAGTGCTCTGCAAATCTGTATTTATCACCACAAGCCTCAAAGATGTTCCATAATCTCGGTATGACTGGCCTGCAATGTGGAGGAGGTGATTAGTATCTGTTTGTGAGTGCTATGATTTTCACAGGCCTGAGCCCTTGTTTGCCTTCTTATGTGTCTCCTTGTGTAATAAAACAGAATTGGAATCCATCCATCAGTGGATTGCTGCAGGTTTGATTAATTTGTAAATAAACCTGACATTCATCCTGTTATCCAACAGTTGCCTCCACTTATTGGCAAAAATTTCAGGATTTGAAAATGCTGTAAGTCTTTATTAAAAGTGCTCCATATTTAGTAAACTTAAAAAAAAAAAACCACCACGAAAACACCTATTTAATTTTCCTTTCCATCTTTAATAATGACTGTGTCCCTATCACTGAAGTGGATAATATTCACAGCCTGTAAGCACTCTCAGGTTATAGCAGTGAAGAGATTGTACCTTTTTTCTTGTGAAAGGATGCTGCACTTTGCAGACTTGGTGTCATGAAAACTGAAAGAATGGATAGTTTTAAATAGGCAGATGAATTTTAGATCCACTTTTCTAGCTACTTTGAAGAAGCACATGGAGGACTTGGCTGCAAAAGTCACAAGAAGTTCACAGGAAAAAAAGCCCCCTCTCCAGCACCAGTATAATGATCTCAGTAGTTACTACATGGGGTATTGGGATTAGATGGGGCTTTCAGCTGACTTCTCACAGGCTGTACTTTCGTTTTGCAGACTGCTTTCAGACCAGCTCAGGTGCTGATTTCTGAACTTCCAGGTTTGGAAACCCTTACCCTTTAAGTCTCCAAAGTTCCCATTTCATTTATTTATATTTTTTAATGTTATGAAGAGAAAACCGGTAACTGTCCTATAAATTCCAACCCCAGCATCTTTCCTTTAGAAAAAGCATGACAAGTTTGCTGATTGCCAGCAATGCACTTAGCTATCCCATTAATTTGTAACCTCTGCTTCTGAAACCCTAACCATGCTGAAGTCAATGCCAGACCTCCTGAGGATTTCATTGCCAGGTAGTTAAACCAAGAAAATAAATACCTGAACTCATTGTATCTTCTTCTGCCCTCAAGTATTTAACACATTTTCGAGTACTAAGAGTCCCAAAAGATATAAGTCTTTCACCAGCAATTAAAGTGAACCATTGACAGTCAGAAGTTCATATGAATTATATACATCTATCAGATTCGGGTAACACAGCAGACAATACCAGGGCTTCATTAAGATCATGTTGTAATCAAGTAAAGTGATGGCCCAGCCTGTGAGTGCCTTGAACCTGTAAGTATTAACTGGCATGGGTTCTCGGGTGCATTTAATAAAGGGTCCACTTGACCTCAAATGATTGTATAAATTATGTAGTCATTGTTGCATTTATGATATAGGTAGAAGTTAATTGTCTTACCTTTTAAAGTGCTTGAGAATAGTAGGTCATATCCTATGTGTATTTCTGAGAGTGGTCTTCAAAACAATTTTTTATGAAATCTATTGACAGTTAAAATTTAGCTCTTGCAAGCTCTGTGGCTTTTGTTTGAAATGAGAGGAGTTGGGTAGTGTGATTTTTGTTGGAGCTGTGCTGCAGGAAGAGAAGCTTGGTGTGCAGGATGCACTTCCCTGCTAGCTCATCTCCAAGAGCAGCAAGAGAGGTGGCTGGCTGACAAAAGTCATAGTTGAGATAAAAGCTTTTGAATCTTGAGCAGGTACTGGCTGCATGCACTGCAAAAATACCTGTTCTAAATTTGGAGATTGAGAGCAGTATGGTTTTCACACCTTTCTTCACTGAGTGGTGTACTGAAAAGGAATGGCAATGATGACAGCCTTGTCACGAGGGGAATGCTTCAGTGGTGGTTGTTAGGAGAATGCTCAAAATTAGCATTTGCAATCTCCAGTGAAGGAGTGGAATCTTGTGTTTTATACCATCCCTCTATATACCAAATAAATGTGGACAGTTGTCACAGAAATAGATACCTAGTCTATCCACATTAAGCCTAGCAGAGGTCACTCCTAAACATTTTCTTGTCTGACCAAGTTAAGATGGCATTTAAGATGGACTGAATTTGTTCCAGACAGAGGATTAGTTATTAAATCTCAAAATATGTGGTTGGTTGGGGATTTTTACCCCTTTTTTTCTGGAAATACCATTCAGCCAAAGAGAACACAATGCAGGCAATACCATATGGTGATTTCAGTGCCTTCGTTCTAGAACGCGTTTTGTGTTTTGAGTGATGCTGATCTGTTTTGAGAGCTTGTGGGATTTTCGAAACCACTGCTATGTTAATCCCATTTGAGTTCTATAACATGCTTCAGATCACTCTCTCTTTTTCAGGGTCTGATTACAAGATAATGAATGATGTTCTGTACTGCAAATGGGTTATTTTCCGTTTTCAGTACACCTTCGTTTTGGAAATCTGCGACTGTTTAACCTCTTTCTAAATCTTCAGCACGCCTTATTATGGTGAATTTCCTTGCTAATCGAGATGGTTGCTAATGAGAGAGTCTGTCTCTGTGTCAGTATAGGCACTGCTGTGTCCTAAAGACATCTTGCCTTTTAATGTCTTTGATTCAGATTAATTGTAGGGGGCTAAATGCAGGCAGAAATATCAAATGCACACCAATGCTTAGCAGAAATGTTAAAATTACATAAAAGTGTCTGAAATCAAAGGAAGGATCCAGATGGGTGATTCAGCATAGAAGTCAGGTATCTGAAGTTCCTGATTTCAGCTCGCAGTTCTGATCTGCTCCTACTTGGGCACTAAGTCATCCAAAGCAGAAAAGCTAAATGGGATGAGAGAATAGCTGTCATGCAAGAGCCAAGGTGAATAGAATTATCCTCCTTTCATGTCCTCTCATGTATGGGCCAAATATATGAGCAGCATGAACATTACCTAGCAGAGGACAACTATCAATAGTTACGACTAGTATTCCTTCCTGGGAGCCAGTAGGGGTTTTGTTTGTTGTTGGGTTTTGTCAGGTTTTTTTGTTTGTTTGGAGGTGGTTTTTTGTTTGTTTTTAAGGGGAGTGGAAACAGGCATGTAAAATAGCATGTAAATATCTGAAACAGCATGATGGAGCATCTGAGCTGCATATTCAGGCAATAACTAGAAGGTACCATCAAACTGAAGGTTGGCTTAAAACAGACCTTGGTTTGGAATCAGTTTATAACTCAAATACATCCCTTTCATATCTCCAGCTCTGTCTTGTGTCCTAAAATTTGCAAAATTTGGCGCAAGATTCAGTTTGTGAACATCTTAGATCTAAAACGTTTCATGTAAAATTCTTGTTTCAGGTCATTTGAAGAGTTATGAAATCCACATTCAAACTCTGAAATTTCTGGCTCCAGTGCACATTCAGATAATCAGATAATCAGGGAAATATGGTACTTACCTTAGATGTTGCAGATAGATCCAATGAGGAAAACTCTTATAATCAGCAGGTTCTGTAAAGAGATCTGCATGAGTATTCATTTGAGCACTAAAAAGAAAGACTCTAATTAGCAATGTACTGTGATATCAGCATTATGTCAAGTGCTTTTGTTTTCATCATCCTCTAAGCATGTCTAAATCTCACAGAGAAATGATGGAAACCGTATAATGAACCATCTAAAATCAGTCACAGCTGTATAAAATGAGGCCTGAAAATACTGACAGGTAACTCTGACAAATGCTTTGTTGTAGAAATATGGGCATGTGCAACACACATTGAAGAGATTGTTTCAGTAGAGCATCATGAATTTGCCTGAGAGGAATTTATTTCTGACTGAACAGTCAGAAGCAGAGTCTGTATTGCCATGTTCCTGTAAAAGTACAGAGTACACTGCCTGTTTAGAACAGAGTTGGACCCATTTATGCATATAAATTTTCTAGATAGCTATAAAGAAGCCCCTTTTCTGTGCCCTCTTCAGATTTGGGGGGTGGGACTCAGGAGAGGGGGAAGGGAAAAGATTAAGTCTCAGCCAGCTCTAATCCTTAACCTTTCGTGTCTTAGAAGGTAAATAAAATGTGTTGTCTTAGAATGTAAATAAAATGGATTATACAGTCAACTCACAATGATCTCCTGCAGCTTGTATATTCACAGGTGTAACAGAGTGGGGACAGGAATTTGTCTTCTATTCATTAGCATTTCAGAATACTAGAAACAAGAGATTCCATCTGGAGAAGAGTTTCTAAGTTTCTGAGTACAAAAATGAAATAAATGTTGTTCCCATATTATTCCAAGTGCTTGATTAAAAAAGAGTCAGAGTGGCCTCTGCTTTCTTCTCCATCTGGACATGTATACGCCATGAGAGGCTCAGACATGAAATTTTAAAAAAATCTGTTAAAAGTGTTTAATTCCTTAGCTAAAACGATAAGCTCCTTTGTAGGATAGCTGTAGAGTTAGTTGTGTAGTTTTAGGCCCTCGTGCTGAGAATACTCCTGCGGGCAAGTACGGTGCACGTAATGAACTTACTTGATCTATTTATAACTTTACTCAGTGTAGGTTTTTACCCAGATGGTGCTCCTTAAATTTCACTGGGCTGCGTGTATGAGCAGCAGTGCGCACTACAGATCACAGCGCAGGACAAGAAGCCAGGTAGCAAACAGACTTAATTAAGTAAATGTTCACAATTAGTTAATACAATACTTTTGGCCTTTTTACTAGTGTCTCTCTGCAAGATGGATCTGTAACTGATAGAACTTTCAAAATTGCTTTTAATTGCTGGGTTATGTTATTATTTTGGATAACTGTCTTTACAAGGATAAATAAATAACATTTGATTATAAACAATGGAGAAACAAGCAAAAAGGGTGGAGTAGACAGATTTTACAGTGTGCCAGGAGTGGATTCCAGTCTTCCCAAGTCCTCTTCTCTCAGCAGTAATAGATCATTCCCATCCTCACAGCACCTTGCTTCTCCAAGCTTGCTCTTTCCCAGTCTTGATTCTGTATGTGTACTCTTTCCATATGCTTGAACTCTCACCAAGACTGGTTTGCATTTCTTTTTAATAAGACTCTGATATTTTTCTCCATGCTCAACTGTAGTCCATTCGTATTTGCTTCTTCCCTAAACTGTTTTTGTAATTCCATTTAAAAAGTATCTTGTAATTTTTATATATATTCTGAAATTCTACTTTAACCTACAAATTAAGTGTTGCAAATTTTAAAATAAAAAAACCAACAAGAAAACATTGCAGTGAACATAATTCATGCAATTATATTAAATATGCTTATATTAAACTATAGTTGTACCAAATGCCCTTCCCTGTGCCCTTCCCCTCCTACTTAAATAATAGAATCATGTTAAGTACAAAATTTGAATAATAGACTTTTTTTGGACAACCCCAACCACTGAATGGTGTTTTACGTGCTGATATCCTCATACTTGTGTGATGTATCTGGTGTACAGGAACTCACCTAGGATGGCTAATTTTAACCCTTGCAGGGACACTGACCATGACTGTGTGTAAGGATACCTGCAGCTCGCTTTGGGATGGTTGCAAATGAAAGCTCATTATGAGTCCAGGCTAAAAAGTATTGAGGGGTTTTTGTTCTGGTTTGGTTTTGTTGTGCAGCAGCAAGAACCTGTCTTCTCTTGTGCAGTTTGCTACTTTAAAAGCATTTGAAATACTAATACAATGATTTTACTGGGCTGAATGATTGCCAAGTATTTTCTATGACTTTTAACAGGTTAAATTACTAGATTGGGATCACATCTAAGGAACTGTAGGATTATTAGCATTACAAATCTGATTCCTGATCAGAACTACTCATCACATTCAGTTCAAGGTGGTGAGATTATACTATATTTTTGTAAAATGAATGAAACCTCTCAGCTTCAAATACATTGTTCTGCACCACATACAACTTCCCTCTTCAAGCAGCCAGGTGTTATGAAGGTGCTGATTTCCAGTTTTAAACTAGTGGTAACTTACTGCTTCTAATTTAGGAGACTCTACAGAGAAACAGCAAAGATGGGAATAGAGCCTCTTTAGTCATAGCACTCGCAGGAGGGCTTTCTTTACTGTAATTTGTGTACATTTGAAAGAAAACCTTTATTTTTTAGAAAATTTTTGTCACTGTTTTGAGAGCACAGAGGTGAATAGAAAATATTTTTTGAAGAAACAAATAAAGAGAAGATAGTTTTATTTGTTTTCTAGATCCTATCAGACATGATTCATCCTGCAGTCTCTGAGTTCCATGATGGCCCAGCTGAAGGCTAGGTGAGTGGCAGTGCTTCAGCAGGAACAGGCAGCTGTTGGTGAGGAAGGCCAGTAACTTTGTAAAATGGCTTTGTTCCCAAAAAAAAGCCCAGGGTGGAACTGCATATTGGTTAAGTCTTATGTTGAGCATCAAGTGCAGCTGTGTTTGTTACACTGTCTGCAAAACAGAACAAGTAGTGTGCAGGCAAAGCTCAAAAGCCCCTTAGCAGTTTCCTAATCTGAGGTCAGTTGAGAAAGGATTCCCATTCCTGGATTAAATTTTCAGTTTAGAGGAAGGCCCTGTACCTTAATCTGCTGTATAGTCAAATGTTACTTGAAATGGTTTGTTGGAGGACCAAGGGACTGGAATTAGTGTAAATATGTGGGTGTGGGACTGTCAATGTGTGTGCCCCAGCTTTCCAGCCTCAGACTGCTGACATAGTCCTTTCCTGCCATACATCCTTAGGCTGTTCATGTTGTTTTCTGACAGCACTTACATCACACCAGCTGCAGCTTTCCACTCCCCAGGTCTTGGCATGCCCTGTGGGTTGGCTGGCTTAGTGATATTCCCTGCTCCAGCAGAGCCGTCTCTTCCTGTAGAATAGCTATCATGCCCTTGATGACCTCCTGTCCCGTTAGCAGTTCATCCTCACTTTGTCTCTTTCCTCTCTCTTCTGACTGTGATTTCAAGTCATGTCATGTGCCACACTGTTACAGGGTGTGCAGTTGCTCTTCCTTAGCTGTGTGCTTTTCCAAAGGGAGCTCTCTAGTCTTCTTGCACAGTTTCAGTAGCTGCATCTTGTTGAAACAGCTGTAATATTCTGACATATGGTGAAACTAAATGTAGAATGTCTTTCTATCCAAAATGTTTACAGTGGCAAGGGAAGATTCTCAAAGAAGGCAGCTGCAGTCAGGGAAGCGCAATTGCTTATGCCGAAAAATCTGTTAATGCATCTTGTGTAAATCTGCCTGTGGCTTCTTAGTGGTGGTGAGGATGTTAATAATTCCCAGTAGCATGCACAATGCAGTGTTCATGCTCATTCTTCACATGTCAGATGTGAAGGAGCCAGAAGTATGTGTAACTCCTCGCAGGTAACCTTTTCTCATCAAGGCTAAAAGCTGCATCTTTCTCTCTATGCATCTTCCTTCTGTCTTTTGTGACTGCAAAGAAAAATCAGAAACAGGTTTTTTCCAACACTTCTTTTGTGTACATCACAACATAACTTGCTTGTTGTAGCTTCAAGGAACCATTATGTTTTTTGCTCTACCCTTCCAGAGTCATAAGCCTCTCAGATGATCAGATGCTCTTCATATCTAATAGTAGAATCTAAACATTGCAAATCATGTCAAGATTTTGAGAAAACCTGGAACTAAAAGTCCAGGTTAGTCCTGACCTGAAGTTGTTGTCTTTGTCTTCTGCATAGACCCAAACAGGTGTAGTTCAGTCTTTGAAATAAAGGTAGTCCTTATTTTACGGAGGTGTATCTGATCACTCTAGTCCATAATTACCTGACTGTACATCTGTACAATGAATTATCTGATTGAATTTCTGTCTGTATCACACTGTCTAGACAGTGGACAGCATCTTCTCCTTATCATTTTTCACATCTCTCAGTTTTCTTGTACATTAACAGAATAGATATTCAATCCTTGCAAACAAATAGAAACTCTATTCTAAAGTTGTTACCTAACTTTTAATATGACTTACTTTGAATAAGATTTGGTGAATAAACCTATCTTTGATTCAGATTCTGGACATTTGCAAATGCACTTTAAATTGCTAAAATCCTTTAATACTGTGTTGTCTCCCTGTCATAGATAGACTATTAATTCATTAATATGATTTTCTCTCTTCTTTTGTAGCAGACTTAACAAAGGTGAAAATTGTAGCAATTGCAAAGGGGAGATAAACTGTGAAGGTAAAGGAAAAGCATTTTCTTCAGCAAATGAAAAGGTTTTTATTCTGTTTTGCAGATGGGAGATGTAATATGCTAAAAATGGAACTTAATATGCTTCCACATCTCATTTGAATAGCCATCAAGCAAAGCAAATCTGTACAGGATCAGAGTACTTTGTCCCAGTATTGCATAAACATGGATTGTTGGGTTTTTGACAGTTTTTGTTTTCCACAGAGTCCAATACATA
This sequence comes from Serilophus lunatus, assembly GCA_013399895.1. NCBI lineage: Eukaryota > Metazoa > Chordata > Aves > Passeriformes > Eurylaimidae > Serilophus > Serilophus lunatus. Next base: position 1,273,332 of record VXBA01001029.1, on the reverse strand, counting down.
CTTTACATTTTAAATATGCTTGCATTGCATTTGAGTCTTTTTGTGTTAGAAAAAATTACAAAAAGGACCGTAATGGACAACAGAGAATAGGAGCAACTTTCATTAAATACTGCTTTAAATACATCAAATGTTGCAGAGTGGGATCAGATTGGAACAGAAATATTTTGCCTCTTAGGTCAGCGAAGATGGAAGAGGAGTTAAAGAGCTGCTACTGGAGTCTAGTATCGGCATAGGCTCGTTGTCAGGCTCTTCACCACCAGCTGGAAAGAAGCATTAGTAAAAAAATGTGTAACAAAATCTTGTTAGGAAGTGGATACTTAAGCTGCAATTATTTTATCTTAGTGCAAGAAGAACTCATTCTTTGTTTCTAGTAGAAAAAAAATTAGTTACACGTTAAGATGCAAGAGGAGACCATAATTAAATTGCATTTTGTGACCTTATTCTGCTTCTGCTTTCAGTATTAAACTTTCTAAGTGCCATATGTACCAAAGGTAGAGTATACAGTGCTAGCAGCACTTGTCAGAGAATAGTTTATGGCTCAAGTCAGTTGTTTATTTTTCTTGTTTAAACTTAAAACATGAGTATCCAATACACATATCTCGGCTTGAGAAGGCCTTCTGTGGCACAGCATTGAAACGGTCCCTCCTGAAGCCACAGGCAACTTGTTTCTAAGGTTGGGCATATGCCAAGTCGAGTTGGTCACTGGTCAAGTATGCTCTTGTGTGAGGGCCTTTCACAAGAAGCCTTCTGAAGGAGGCTAATAACAAGTTTCTAGGTTTCCTTATTGTGCAGCACATTGTCTCAGAACTACATGTGCTGTGCCATCATTTCACACAGTTTCATTGACTCATCAGAGGCTTGTTGCCAACGTTGTGCTTCATCTGTTAGTGCCAGGAGAACGATCTCGTGGAAAGGCAGGCGGGCATGTTCTGGAGCTATTCAGAGCTCCAAACAGGATGAGTGCTGAGAAAGAGGAAATAGAAATAGAAGAGGCAGAAAGCTACAGATGTTCGGAGAGCCAGAAGACTAACGCAGGAGCTGCCAAAGAAACAACAGATAACAGGAAAAATAAGTGGATGAGAAATCCAGGAGTGTGAAATGTGGTAGAAAACCACATGAAGGAAAAAAAGTTTGAAATGTTTGTCAAGATAGGAATCATCACCAGATTGTAAGTGGATTATGGCATTTCCTAAGGTCTCCTCCATTTCACAACAGTTTCATGATTTGATTATACTTGATAGGGCAATTTTACTTCTGTTTATACTCATTTTCCCAGCTGAATGTGAGCTAGCAAAAATATCATAGGTTTATGGCCTTATATAGGATTATCTCAATGTTTGCTAATGTTCAGTAGAAAATAAAAGCTGATGGTCTAGAGTAGTTGGAATGTAGTTTGCTACAAGTATTTTAAATGGTGTATTTTTAACACTATTCTGAAAAGTACCTGTTCTTCCCTGGACCCGTGAAATTAAGTTCTGCTCCACATGTGCAGATGTAACACCAGTATAATCAATATGCAATGACAAATCAGGGCCGAGCTTTGTCCCACAAGCCAGCTTAATGTATGCTCACCTAGAAGGCAGAGATGTGTTTATAGCCCCTAGGGCCAAGCAGGGTTATCCTGGACTGGTGGCAACATCAGTGAGGCTCAAGAGCATCAGCAGTGCCTGCCTGCATCAGCAGCAAGCCTGTGTGCTCCCGGCCTCTCCTACTCTATTTACAAGTGTACACTAAATCCCACTCCCTGTATCTTCAGTGTCACTGCTATTTGTGCTAGCTGGAGTAAAGTGTGACAAGTAGGCAGCTTAATGTTGCTATATAGACATATTTCTAGGCAAACTTTTCTGTGGCTTGCCCAGCTGGGAGGTGGCAAGAGGAGCACACTGCATCATCCATGGATTGCCAGGGAGCACAGGTATCCATCCATTAGCCATCCTGCTTTTTTCCTCCGTTTTCACACTGGTGCTTCACACTATGAAAAGGTCTCTCGGGTTATGACTTAACCCCGAGCAAGGTGAAGCACAAGTAATGCAACTATCTGCAGTGTTGATCCTGTCTATAGTATTTTTTCTTTTTGCCCTGTCAGCTCTTTCCATGCTAGGAAGAGAACCCTCTCTAGTTCCCACTGAAGTCTTCATTGAGGGCTGTGGTGCAGAGAGGTCTTCCAATACAGAAACTTTTGTAAGGCATGTTGTCCTCAGTGGGGAATAAAATGCTCCAAATAGCATTTCCATAAAGCTGAAGCAGAATCCCAAATAGAAGCCTCTTCAGGTTATTTCTTATCTCCTCTATGCAAAGCATCAGTGTGGGCCAATCACAAACGCCTCGTTTTCTGCAGTGCCTGTAATTGTAACATCTCACACTTGTTAGTAAGAGGAAAATGAGATTGAATTTCCTTGTAAAATATGAGAAGATAATCACACAATACTTCAGAGTTTGAGAGGGCTCTGAGATGAGTTCTAACACTACAGCTGTCAGCTTCTCTGTACATGCAAATGTCATACTGTAAGAATTTAATAGGATTAAATAGATTTTAATTTTAGATGAACAAGAACTCCAAGAACCTCTTACAATTTCAGTTACTGTACTCTGGATGAATGTGTTTAACATCAATTCAGTCTATGGCACAAAAGTCCTATGTATGTTGGCTGAAATTACAGTGCTAGTTACAACATTGTGCTATCCATACAATAGAGTGGACAAGGCACTTCTATAAATCCTCCTGTATTTGGTTTTTGTAACTTTTTTTAATGTATCTTTTAAGCTTCAAGTTGTTTCTCTTAGTCCAGAACTCGATTTCTCTTGATAATTGATTAAAGTCCCACCTGGTGAATTTAGAGCTATATGATTGTTTAGAAGTGGGAGTTTATGATTAGCTAACGAAAAATAGTCCTGTTCCATGTGTTAACATTTCTGAAATACATGAAGTCAGGGTACTTAACATGATTAAAGAATTGTGGTAGCCCTAATTATTGGAATAAATTTTGAGTTTTTCAGGCATTTTTCTTTTATTTCTGAAGGCAAATACTTTGCTGAAACAGTATGTAATTAGTGGCAAAGTCAGTGAACTGTTCTATATTGTATATGTGATCCTAAAAATTCTGTTTTGCAAATAGGCTCTCACAAAAGAATGTTCATGCATTGAAATTTTAAAAACTCTGCCAGGTCTTAAGTATCCATTTTAGTATTGAGCTAAAAAAGCAAATATTTTAAATATTAAAAAAGATTTAAATATTTTAAAGAATCCAGTTTCTACAAAGAAAAATCTTTCCATTTTAACCAACTCCCTTTTGTAATAGTTTGTAATCACAATTAAATTCCATTATCAATTTATGACCTCATGGAATTTCCTGTTCTACTTGTGAAAAACAACGTTGTTTTTAGCAAGATGGGCTAATTTGTTACATTCAAATCTATGCAATTTAAAGATATATGGGTTAGCTGTTGAGATCTATGCATTTGAATATACGAAGTTTGTATCTCCATTTAATCGTAGTCCTGGGTTTTACAAACTGTAGCTCAGTCCTGGAAACCTGCAGATATATGGTGTGCAGGGTTTGCTCTCAGAGATAGGCAGAGGAAATATTTTGCTTTTCAGGGGAAACTTCTGTTGTGTAAACTAGCTTTGCTGGATTATCTTCCACTAAACACATTTTCTCTATAAACAGCCAAATTAATTCATGGTAATGGTAATATTCTATAACGATCTGAAAAGCTAACATAGCAGATATTGGTTGTCTGTCAACTGTAAATTCACTTGTGACTGCCTGTGTGCTTAAGCCTGTGTCTATTATTGTGGTAGTGAACAGTTGTCCTCTGAAATCCTGAGTGAAGATGAGAGAGTACTGAAGGTGTACCAAGGACTTAACAGCTAAAACAAAGCCTGACTCATTCTTGTGCTTATTTGCTAAATGTGAGATCACAGAATTTTACTCCACATTAAGAACATCTGATATGCAAGTTATTGAAAAGAAGTAGTTAAAGATTCACATGTCCTCTTTTCTGAAATTCCTTGTAGAATACAGTTGTCTGTTAAAAAAATCTGTTACTGCAGTTGGAAATGTTAGTATTAGCATTAGGATATATTTCTGTTGTAATAGCAAAAGAAAGCAATTTGTTTTGAAATCTCATGTACCTACAATAGCATATACGTTTGTATGGCATAGAAGCCTTGTTATGTTTGTACAGGTGGGTGGTTTGCAGAGCTTTTCTATTAAAAACAAAACACAAAAAAATATATATAATATCAACACAATTTACTACATATATCACTATTTTTTTATTTACTCTCCTTTTAAAAAATACATGAAATGTAATACCTACAAAATCATACACAGCTCTAATAGATTAAAGTATGTAAGAGTATTACTTATCAGACATTTCATCAAATCCAGACCTGAAAAAATAATCCATATCTGGCCTCTGTGATAAAAATAACAGTGGGGTATATTTGATCAGGAACTAAAATGAAATTCAGCTGTCTGTCAGCACTGTTGATCTTTTCCTGTATGCCATTTAATCTGGTAATGAAAGACGCACTATGTCCCTCCCCCATATGTTAAACTGAAACAATTTTTTCAGGTGCTAAGCACCTGTGGCTCCAAATCAAACTAAGTAGTTTGTCTAGTATAAATTGAGAATTCTTCTTCAGTCAGAAATGCTCTTCAACAAGTCCTTTTTATGGCAGAGATGACCGTGTGCCCTTGTAAGCTCTTGACAGTGCTATTTTAGGATGGTTTCACTAGTTAGCTCTGGAATGATTGGAACACATCTTAACAGCAGCAAAAAAACTGATCCAAAACAAGTGCACTTAACTCTAACTCTGACATACTGGTAGATGATTCAAAATTGTATTCTATTTGATTCAGAGGAAAAACCTTTAGAAAAAATGTTGTGAATGAGCAGTGGAAGTGGCATCTAAGGCACACTCTCAGACTGTAATTCCAGATTAAGCTTTGCTATCTGAATGCCAGTGCACTCTCTTCCTTGGCATAAAAAGATCCTGTCTCTCTCTTCACTTTAGCTGATTGTTAGAATGTAGAGAAAATGCTCACTGATGGAGTGAGGTACAAAATGAAGTGCTTCAGATTAGTGCAGTCAGAATGTGGAGTGCCTGCTTTTCTGTCTCAGAAAAGTTGTTCCTTTCAGGCATTTAAAATGGGGCTTGGAGCAGAGAAATAGCATTTTGGTTTTGTTTGTTTATTTAGTGACAAGTAATATTTTATTGATAGAGAAATATGTTGGAGAGCAGGATATGTTTTAAAAAAATGAGTGTTTAACTTGCCCCAAAGTAGTCATGCCTGGCTTGACTGTGTCATCTCACTGGCATCCAGTCTAAAATTACTGAGAAAAAAATGCAACTGAAGTTGAGGGCAGAAACTGCTGCAGATTTACCATCCTCTTCCATCCATAACTGGGGCTCTCAAGTTAAGAAATTAATACACTTGGAGAATTTGAACAAGGAATAATCAAGAGTAGAATGTGTCACAGAAAGTAACTGATGGCTTTTAGGAACAGCTAAAATACAGTGAGTTACCATTATCAGAAAAGTGTCTGTAAAATCACCAAGTTATGGATTCTTTGTGTTCTTGAATTGTCCCTTTTCTTTAACATTGACCAAATAGCCTTTAAGTCCATGGAATGAGCAGTGCTTATTCTTTCAGTGACAGTTGTTAAAGATGCAACAAGGCTTGTTTGTGTGGAGGCTTAGGTACCAACAACACTTGTAAGATCATAGCAGTTGCAATGAAGTCACCTGCATTCCCTTCCCAGCGGAGCAAATACCAAGAGCTTCCCAATACTTACTGATCTGTTTTTTTGGAGAGCTTCCAGTGGAATAACTCTGTCCCATTTTCAGAATACTTTGTGTTGCATACTGAGGATTTGAGTAACATGTAAAGTGCCTGAGTGATCACAACCCCCCAGGGGGATAAAATTAGGACTATGCTTCCTTGTGAGGCATCCCATACTTTGTAATGCTAAGGATGACACTGGAAAAGATTGTCAACCGGACAGGACACAGATGAGAGGAGAACTTGGACAAGAGATGTACAATATGTTGATGGTCAGGAATAAATGTCTTTGGTATTTTAAAAATCTGTTTTTATAACACCCTTTAAACAGGATTAAGCTGGAAATATAAGTATAGAAGTAAAGGCCCTAGCCTGCTTCCCTGAAAACATAGAAGACACTCTGTCAGGTTTTTACTGCTGGATAATTTGTCTGATGATAGTGATGGATTCTCAGTATGCTCAATGGATTCATTTTGCACTTTGATCATTTCTCTGAAAAGTTTGAGCAGTACAGCAGCAATCTGTAATTAGAAGCTCACAGAGCAACAAAAATCAGGGAGATATGCTCTCAGGATAGTCAGTATTCCTCATTTGGGGTTGTACTCTACACACTCCCCAGCTGCCAACAGTGAGTGTATGGTTGCCCATGGCGATGCCTGGGTGAAAAATCGGCGATGTACTTTTATTTATTAACATTCAATTTAAAAAAAAATAAAAATAAGGTGCTCTGTTATTTATATTATTGGGAAATGTGCTGCATACACATCAGTCAGAAGTCCCGAGTGCTGCGTAGCTCATGGAAACTGAGTAACTTTAGGAGGGTGCACAGACAGCAAGACATTTTAGGCTGGGGTTTTGATAATTACACCGATATACAGTCCAAAAATCCAATTTGGATGACGTTGTTAAAGTGGAATCTCTCATCCTGGACCTCTGTTTTAATGTCAGAGCTCACAGACCTCTACAGAGCCTCCGGTGCAATCAAGAAACTCTCCTAGCAGATTGTGAGGTGAAACTGGGACAATGGACTGGCTCTGATTTGTCTCTGTGTTTGTGCTGTGATTTCACTGCAGTTGGGAAATGTTTGAATTTCATTGTCTATTCAGCAATTGAGTAGTATGGTTACTGGAATGCTTCATTATCCACCCTTTGAAAATCTTTTTTTTGTCTTTCCTGCTGTTCTAAAAGTAGATACAATATTTTTAACCAAGTCTGGCTTTTAAATTCTGATGAAGGTGTATTTGGTCAAAAAAGATGTTGCATTTCCCCTTGGAAAGGCATTGGCATTGGGCAAGGGTTCAATCTGGGTTGAAGGAATTAAACAGAGATTATTTAGCACTGTTTAATGAGCAAAGATTGATTAGTCAGGTATGAAGGCACAATACCCTTCCTTTTTCTGAAAGCTGATTTCAGATGGAATTCTTAATTCAGTGTCAAATATAACTTGATCAGCCTGCCATGAGCTGTAGCCAAATTGTTCATGAGACAGAGTTGTGTGATGGAAGCATCTGTACATGTACGAGTGAGAGGAGGAGGATGGAGGGATTTTACCTTGTTTAGGAAATAAAGTGTATCATTAATCTGAATATGACAGTAGCATAAGCTGTGAGAACTGTTTTCCAAACAGCATGCCACGAGCCTGCTTTGTTTGCTGCTCTTTGCCAGCTGCAATCACGTTTTTCCTTAACTGCCGGTTCGTTTTCCTGGCGCTTGGATGAACTGATCGCTGCCTCTGCCAGAAAAAAAGCACTGCAGGGAAAGACTGTCTGAAAAACAGCACTGAAAGAATAATCTGCTTAGATGCAGGGTAGTGGGAATGAAGGGGCAGAGAGGAGAGATGCCAGTTCATCACCATTCCCAGCTAAATCTGAACACCAGGATGCAGTTTCATGTCCTATGCCTGTAGTTATAAAGAGATGTGTGTGCTTGGTAGCAATTGTCAAAGGAAGTGGAAGAAAAGGATGGGATAAGAAAAATCTGGCTGCAAAAGCTGGGTTTGTTTCATTTTTATTCCTGCTGGGAATAATCTTTAAAATGACCGCCTTTCTATGTTGCTTCCCTTGTTCAAAAGCTAGATACAAAGGGAGTTATAGGACAGAATATGAATCGCTAATAATTTCATGTGTTTGTCACTGCACTGTTTTGCATACATGGTAGTTTTTTCCCTTCCTCGGATAGATGTTTCTCCTTTAAACCCTCTGAAAGTGAGTTTTTTCATGGAGTTTGTTGTTACTGATTTTTTTAAATAACAAAAAGGTCATGGGCAAGTGAGTTCAAAACATAAAACACAAACAAACATAACAAACATAAAGCAAACTGCAATTATGCATAAGAAATGCATGGAGAAAGATGCATATGTGTACAGGAAGTTTTTTAAATAAACTGAATATAAATACTGTGGAAGCAGAAGCGCTGCCAGCAGGATAATTATATAATTGATGTGCTTGTCTATGAAACTGCTTTTTCTGTGGTTTGATATATAGCTCCACTAATGAAGGTGGGTCTCAGTTCCAGAATTTGGTCTCCTGTACCATGTGTAATATTCTTCACATAGACAGCTCTATGAAGAATATGCCTGCAGCCTTTTGGAAATGAAACACAACTCTTCTAGATAATTCTCATTGTGTCTTGCTGGTTTCTGGGCCATGCTGTTTGCCACTTCCCATTTAAGGGAAGATGGTAGTGGGAGTTGGTACAAACAGAAAATTAGAGTCATGTTGTGCGCACAGCAATTTGCCTCTCCTTTTCCACGGCAGTCACATTTATTTAGATATGTTTCCCTGATTGCTTTTGTAACTGAGTTCTCATTGAGCCTCCTTTGCTAATTAATCAAACTCTTCATCTCACGCTTAAGCAGAAACTGATCTCGTGGGCAGGTTGATGTGCTGATGAAATCTGGAAGGTCAGGAAAAAGGATGGAGTCAATAGACGTGTGACTGGAAGAATCTGGTTGTCTTGCTGTTGTTTCACACGAAAGTACTGGTGTTCTGAAAAATAACTAAGTCTAAGCTGAATATTGCATTATCTGGGACCAGTGAGATGACTCTGGGTGAAAATTGATTTTACTGGTTTATTTAATTTGAAGATTATCAGCAGGGGAAGAACAGCCAGAGCACATGATAAGGGGGATGTGAGTGAGGCAAATCAAGAGTGTAGGTGCTGGGGAGCAGGCAGATAATTAAAGAAACTTAAAATATAGGAGCATGGATTTTAAGCATTGACATGTGCTGCTTGACAGAAAATCACATTAGCGACTTCCTCCTGCTTCACCAGAAAAGTAGTTCAGGCTGATTTGTCTTTCTGTAGATCTTTTAATTTCTGTGTTCTGTGGGTTAGGTTTGTTGACAAAATTCCTCTCTAAAGGGTTTGCAAGTCTGCAAACTGACTTATTTGTCAATACTGTGTGCAACTAACATGAACCAAATCAGTGGTTCATAATTGTTTGGAAGTAGATTGGTTTTGGCATGAGGAAATATTTTCAAGAAAGTATAAAGCCAAAAAACAGAGGTTATGAAGATAAACACAATAAAAGCATGCATGACTGGAGAGTCATTAGCAATGATATCACTCACTAGGCCACACTTGAAATCCAAATGGGAAGAAATATGTATGTATCCTGCAGTGGGAAGCAATATCTGGATAAGCCACTGACAAGCAAGTGCCAGTTCTATCAATTTAAACAAAAAATTCAGTCTGGCTAGAAGACAGAGTAACTTGGGAGCGAGTCAGCCTGGTGGCCAGGAGCTGGCTGTGAGCACCGCTCAGGATGGAGCCCAGCCAAGTCAGCACTGCTGAGCAAACCTGCGGTCTGTGGCTGCCCAGCCTGGGCACAGGCCCCCAAAGGAAACAGCCAGGAGGGAGCAGGGGGAAGCCAAGAGGCAGAGAGGGATGGTTTGCAGGGCTGTGCTTGTGCAGTGCCTGGCTGCACCTCTGCAGTGGCCTTCCCTGACCTAACGCCGTCTTGGGCATCTGCCCGATCTGTCTAAGCCCAGAGCTGGCTCCAAGTTACCCGGTGAATTAGTGTCCCAGGACAATTACTCAGTGTTATCCTTACTGAGAAGAGCTAGTAAGCTCTTAGTCAGGAGCTAAGTAAGCTCAGATCTTAGCCAGCAACATGTGGCCAGTACATTTGAATGATTGTTTTTCACGTTGTGAAGAAAATGGTTGAATATATTCTTTGTGTTTCTCCTGGTGGTAAAAAGGAATTTCCTTTTTAGCACTGCCATGTCCCTTAGCATCCTCCTTTATCTCTTTCATAGTTTTTAGTTATGGCATCAACTACAAAACAACTTCTTAAAGTTCTGCAGCTTTGTAAGGTGATGATTTCATTGTTTTTCTTTTCCTAGGTCTAAATGGCAAAGTGTATGGGATGTAATTATGTACTTGAAACAGGTGTTACAAAGGCCGGTATTAGCAAGGAGCCCTGGCTGAAGGATAATTGAGACTTTGGCATGAGGATGAAAGGTAGATTCACTTTTGCAGTTAATCAAATTGGTTGCTTAGCACATTGAATCTGCATCCAACTACGATCCATAAATAAGTATATCATGAAACTTATTGTGGTCTCACGAAAAAAAAGATGTTGAGAATACTGCCTGGGAATGTAAAGGCACTACAACTGAGTATTTTAAGTATTCTTCACAAGGATAATTTTGATGTTGTTGAGAGCTATTATTTCTTGACAAAAAGTTGTATTAGATGGTATCTAATTTTTGCATGTCAGTGGCATATGTGATATAAAAATTAGTTATGCTTCATGTCACAACTTTTGAAAAAGAAAACTATTTCTTTAAATTTTTTATGATGGTATTCTTTCATTTTTCACTATATCCTGTGTACCCTTTTCCCTAAACTTGCAGAGGACCAGTATGAAGCTGACCATACCACATTTTATTCTTTCTAAATGATCATTTAGATTTCTTCACCTTTGTTAATTTTGATACTTACGCCTTTTCCACACTATTTATTACCCTCTTTGCCTGGTATTTAAGCCTTTGGTTTATTCAAAGTATATACTGAGGGAAAACTTTAATATCCTTAGTTGCCCATGAATGCTTCACTAACTTGATTACCTTCTCTTGTCCAATTTTCCTCTTTTTTTCCACTTGAAGACAAATACTGTGTTCATGCATATTCCTTCTAGTGGCTACCCTTACCTCCCTCTTTTGAGAAACTCTTACAGAAGAGCTTATTGCTACAGCCACTGTCTCTGACATGTCATTTGTGAAGTTCAGATTCTCTTTTTTTTGCTTTGTTTGGGTTTTTAGTGTGTGGGTTTGGTTTGGTTTGGTTTGGGGGGTTTTTTTGTTTGTTTGGAGTAGGTGGGGGAGGGGTTTGCTTAGTTTTTGTTGGGGTTTTTTTTGGTGGGAGGGGAACGTTGCTGATATTACAGTCGGAGATAAATCTCACTCAAAAATTCTGCTGCTGTCCTTGACAAGGTGAAGTTACTAACACTCATTTACAGCCTGTAAGAGGAGATGTCTGGGGATGAAGTCTAGTGCAACTAAAATATTAGTATATCTGTCTGCTTGTTGCTGATCATTGCTGTCAGGTGAGAGGACCTGTGATACATCTTCCTATCTCATCATCTGTGAATTTTTTCACATGAATCCTTACCAGCATTATTCTGAGCTAGGAGGAGGAGGGATATACCTGCCAGAATGAAGACATGCCTGGTTCATGTTGTAATTAAACATTAGGGAGAAAAACCAAACCAAACTATGAACACAAATGGTAGGTGTGAAAGTGGGTTGACTAAACATTGACCTCCCAGTTTCCAGTGGCAGAAACATAAATACCTGCACAGAGGACCTTCTGGTTTTTGTTTTCCTTCCCCCTTCCCCACCCTCCCCCCAGTTAATATGTAGAAATATTTTTTTAATAAGTAATTTTCTTGTTGTTTTGAACTTTCCATTTCAGTGCTTTTTTCATCCTCAGCACTTCTAAGAGAAGCTGCTATAATGGGACTTCTTGAGAAACTGGGAACAGTGTTGCAGAGGACAAAACTGTTGCAATTGTCCTCTGAATTTTTAAGTGTTGAATAATCTCCTAAAATGGAAGAAGTTGGGATGCTAAATAATCCTCCTTGTAACATGTTGAGAGCTCTAATTCCTGTGTACTTAAATTTCTTTAAATAAATTGGATCTTGTATATTTTTCTTTTAATTAAATATGAGTAAGATTCCTATTTTTAATTAATCTGTTTATTCATTGTATTTATGCCTTGAGAATGACTGCATGTATGTCAGAAAGTAAAAGGAAGAAAGTTGAAAACTGTATTTTTGATATTGCTCTCTCTTTCTTACCCACCATGAGTATTTCAGTCTGCTGCTATGAATCTCATTGTATTTCAAAGTAATCTTTTTAACCTACTCTGATATAGTCTATCCTCACATATTTCATTTCAGGCCTCCAACCCTCAGCATTCATATTTCCATCAGTTAAGTTCCCCTTTCCAACCTGTTTTTCCAACCTGTCAGTTTTTCAAAATGAGACCAAAAAGTGATGTAGGTTTTTTCTTTGTCACTTTCCTGTGTGAGACTTGAAAGTGTACTCATTTTAAGCTTCCACTTTTTTGTTAAGTGTTGGGGTTTTTTTTCCTCTTTGTTCCCAGAAAAATATCTGAGGTCCAGAACCAGTTTCTAAGTAGAGTTGTAGTCCATGCAGAATTACTTATTTTTTCCTTCCTCCACAGTGTTCTTTCATCCCCTAGGCTGCTTGACATTCAGATCATCTTTTATCTGAGGGCTTGTTTCCACAAAGAAGATGAATGACTTCCCCTCAGCCCTGTCACTATCTTTGGACGAGCCCAGCACCCTCACTGTTTTAAGAGGTTGCTGGAACATCCCACAGTTGTTGAGTGCTTTGTTGCTACCCAGAGCTTCAACAAGCTGTGAGGACATGCAGCTTCTGAGGCAGGATACTAAACAGGTTTTATTTCAGGAAAGACTTGGAGAGCCATGTTTTCTCCACTCTGCTTTATAGTGACGTTTGCAGGTGGGAGTGACAGGCACATATCAAATTCAAGAGGGAAAAAGCAAACCCACCAGCTTTCTAAATGCTTCCATGAGTTTTCCAGCCCTAATCAGACCTTACATCAGTCAAGTTTTCCAGTTGTGTTTATGAGAATTTAATCAAGCCCAATACATGGAATTTATGGGCACATTTAAGATTTTCATTACATTTCCTTAATGTCATCCCAGGTCTTAAGATTAACTGTGCTTGCTACAGAGTCTCCAGAGATAAGTATGACACCAACTGTACTGTTCCTTTTCTTTTCCCTCTGTGCTGTGTTATGGATGTGCATGTACCTTTGAAAAATGAGCTGATTTTTCTCTGAAAACTCATTCTTTTACGCTTGGAACATGATAAGAGAAAGCTTTTGTACCTCTTCCCTTTTTTTTTCTTCTTCTCCCCAATGGACTATTAATGAATTATTCATCTCAAAGTCTCAGAAGACAAAGTATAAAAAGGAAGAATACCTGAATTCCTTGAGATTTTCATTTTGTGCTACTTTTCACTAAAAAATATTCAGAAGTGATACCTACACCCAGACCTGTGAAAACACTCTGTGGAATATATAATATGTGATCCTGGGAAGATCTGGCAGTGTTTAAGCCCAGGAGCCATTGACTTCAGAAACACAGCTACTGGTAATTCTGGCTGAAGCTTCATATGTTGAATATAAAGGAGCCAATTCCATGAAAAGAAGCTGAGCTTTTCACCTTTTCCAACTTATAGTTTTTCTTTTTTTTTTTTTTTATGTATCCTCTTACTTGTGTGTTTTTTTCATCATTACTTGCTTTGTGGGGCCTGTATGTAGAACTTGATGATAATTAATGATATAATGCATAGGTAGTAATAGAGAGAAAGCCAGTATCTGTGCATACACTTAAAATCTCTGTGCTTCTTCTAGGACCAACATTTCTAATACACCATTAATTTCAAAAGAGCTTGCTTGATGGTGGAGAAGTCTTTTACACTATTTATTATGAGACTTCATGCTTGATTATGTCACAGGTGACACCAACAGTTTTAAGACCTTGTTAAAACTAAAAAATTAGGAACCCTGGAGAAAAAAAAAAATTAAAGGATTAAAATATTTTCTCCTCTTGATTTAAAATACATCTGATAGTAGTCTGACTTTTCTTAGTCTAAAGACCTATTGTAGAAGAAAATTCATAAATAAAAATAAATGTTGAAGCTCTTGTCTTGGTGCAAGGTTCAAATGTGATGCTTTAGAGAATTGCCAACATCTGTATTACCCTGCTTTTTTTTTTTATGTCCTTGAGAAATTAGAATAAAGGCATGGAGAAGTTTATTCCTCCTAACACAAAAAATCCCTGAAATCCTCTTAGCTCATTAATGATACATTTGGTCTTTTCAATTTTATTGCCCTTAACTATTATTCAAGGTGATCATGGAGAAAATTTCTAGTATCTGAGAGGGAGTCTCATTGGTATTGAATCACACTGCAAATTACAAAGCCTTGCTGCCTTTTTTTTTTTTATTCCTTCTGAAAAAGTGCACTATGATAGATCTAAAAATACTGGTAGAGGACTTGGTTCTAGATGGTGCAGAAAGTTTTTAATAAAAACCTCTCCTTTTTCATCTCATGAATTTTGTTGGATCTGTGTAATCAGAGTAGTTCAGTTACTGCACTCGAGATTCAGGAGTATCTTTTGTCATTAGAGCATAATGTGATGAACCATTAGAAGATTAAATTGTATATTTAATGTGGCTCATAATATGTGTCTGTTGTGAGCAGTGATATCTTTGTAATTAGAAAAATAGTACCATCCCTGTAATGGTTTACTTTGGATCCAGTCCTCATTTGTCTGTCCTCCACTCTGAAAAGCCTGATCTAAGCTGCTATTAAAAGACCAAGTTGTGCTGCATCTTTTCTTGAAGGCCAAGTGATTTAGGAAAGGTAGACTAATGTTACCTAGAACATGGCAAAGGTTTTGTTTCGGGGGGGGGGGTTAAGTAAAAAAACCGTATACATCAAATGTGTATTGATTTGGAAAAGGAAATGTATCAAAATGAAAGAACATTTCATAAATATTTTTGCAGAAAGTTTAATTTTACAGTCACCCAATATTAGTATTTTAATAGAAATTAAAATACTGATTTTTTTTCAATCTGTGTTGACATAGATGACTCATTCTATAGGGAATGATTTTTTAGTTGTCTGATCTGTCATAAGATCCATGAATCCTTATACCCGTTGTTTCTGCTCCTATATTTTAGCCACTTTTTAGTTAGAGATGAAAGAAAAACTCTGTTCTGAGCAAAAAGACTAAAATGATGATGGAACAAGTTCTAACCAATTTTATGAGATGGACTCTAACAAAGTTACATCTAAATGCAGTCCAAGAATAGGCATCAAAGACAAGTAAATATACTAATACTTGAAATCTGCTTAGGAGAAAAAATGTTTGGTTTACTAAAATATATCTGTATTTTCCATTACTGTAGAATGTAATTCTAACATAATGTAAGCTAATATAAGGTAATTCACTACATGTGTACCAGTAGCTGGATTAGAGGCTGTTTGTTGTCATTCTGTTGCTGTAACAATACCTGCAAAATGATGCTTCTCTTTCTCCCATGTTCCTTTATGGATGCAGTAATCTGTAACCCTGCAAAGCAGCCTTGGTTTATTCATAGACTACAGCAAAATGCCTGGATGGTGCAGAAATGTTTGGTTTGTGGTTTGTCCCACCAGAGAAAACTGGCTTTTTAAGTCCTTCTTACTAATAACAAGTTGGTGGGATGAGAGTAGGCAGAGAAATGAGAAGTATACATATTTTCTTTATTCATTGATTACCGGACTTTGGAAAGCTGATTTCTGTTGTTTAGTAAATCTAGGAAAATAAATGTGTACAGAACTACCTTCCATTACTCAGTAATAGCATAGCAGAGAAAAAGAAAGGTAGCATAAATTCATTCTTGTTAGTCATTGAAAAAATCATGGTTTACTGCCTTATGCTCAGAAGTTATTCATTCAGTCAGGTTCCTCTCAGAGCACACAAGAGGGAGTAGAATTAGGCAAAAAAATTTGAATGACACCCTTATGCTTTCTTTAGCTGCAACATTATGGTTTAAATGGAAGACGATCCATCTGGAATTTTCATCCTGCATCAAAAGCTCTTTCTTGAAAACTGTTTGTTATGAGAAAGACTAACTGGACTCTTTTTGGGTTAATACAGGTTATTTGAATTGAAAACTCCCCCAAATTCTTATGTAGTTATGGAAAACAAGTCTCCTGGCATTGGCCAAAGCGACATGACAGCAAGGTCATCTATCAAATGCAACACAGCAGAGGTTGGGAGAACCTTCACTGTGCATAGTGATTTGTGGTTTTGCCCTCTAGGTAACACTGCACCTCCTAAACACCAGATTCCTAAACAGCACTGTAAGAACTTTTGTAAAGTAAAATACTGAGAACAACATACCGTATTTACAATGGATGTTTTAGAGGGTGTAGTGTAACAGAATGACAATGTGATGAAAAATAACATCAAATATATTTCATGTAAATATTTCACAAAATATGCCTTTTCTATCTCAGAACCTCTGTCAGGCTTCCATTTCCTGACTTTAACAAAACTTCATTTGTCGACATCAAACTTCTGTGTGGGAGTACTGGGCACAGAAACAACAACCTCTGGGGATTTTTTTTGTCCTGCTTCATGGATTTACTTACTTGAAATGCATTTTGAAGGGGATCCATGGAAGACAAAAACGTCATCCGTTTTTGACAAGATGTGGTCCAAATTCTTTGTCAGTCCAGCTGCCTCCAGTGTGATTACTTCTTTTGTCCTACTGGACTGTTTGGAGAGGAGAAGCAAACTCAAGAATTAAGTCAAGAAGCTGGATAGGTTGTCCCCAGTTTTCTGTTTCGTTGAACCAATGCCCTAAGAGTGAGGAACTTAAACGTTTTCCCTGAGAATTCATAAATTGGGACATGCTTCTTTACTGTTAGATTTTGAATCTCCTTTTGGTCTAGTAAAATGTACAAGGAACCTCAGTGCTGAAAATATTTAGGAAAGGTAACATTTATATAGAATCATAAAATGATAAAATGGCTTAAAGATCATGTTGTTCCAACTCCCCTGCTGAAGGCAGGGACACCTTCCACTAGACCAGGTTGCTCAGATCCCCATCCAACCCGGCCTTGAACATTTCCAGGGATGAGACATCAGCAACTTCTCTGGGCAACCTGTGCCAGTGCCTCAAATGCAGAATGTCTGAGTCCTCATGTCTGAGACATGATAGGGGACATGCCGGATCTATAGGAGTTCATCCAAAATTTCTAATTTAGACTGGAATTGGAATAAAAAGCTTTCTTGGGAAGAAGAGGTTGGACTACAACCCCAGCTAAAATTCTGGAGGTCTATAGATATGTCTAAAATGATGTAAGAACATCTTGACTATGGGAGACATTTGGGCACATGAGTGATTGTTTTGGACTAGCTTTTAAAATCAGTTTGGGGGATCTTTGGAAATCTTCCTGTCGGGGGTATCTTTCCTTTCTGCTTAAATGAATGCATAATCCTCAGAGGCTGATTATGTTCAGACTCAAGGTTTTGGATTAGAACCTATTTCAGTGCAAAAATGTGGGATCATTTCATGTCCTTTACAGCCAGGAGCAACTGAACTATAAGTTTGTGAACAACTCAGCCACACTTCAGCTGGTTAAATGACTGTGGAAGAAAAATTCACACATGGAATTTGACTCTGTTTCAATTGCAGTCAAGGAATTTTCGTTCCAGGAAGAGTGGGATCTGGTTTGTTTTTCTTTCAGCATTGGAAATAAGTGTCTCACAGATTTTTGAACTCTGGGAAACATTGTTAGAGATTTTTTTCTATTTAGAATAATCTCTGCTTCCACTTTCTGAATCCTTTTGTTTGGTTGGTCAAAATGATAATTGGTATCCTTAGAAAAAAAATATAAGCTACACTGGGCAGGGTGGTGGTTAAGTTTTAAAGAGCTATTTCATAGCCTGACATAATTGTAAGAGTACATTTCTATATCACTAAAGGCATCAGACAGGAAATGATTTACATAGATTTGGCTAGAACTCAAGAGAATGTTTGTGTGATTTCAGAATTGGTTTTATGACAGTATAAATTTCATGACTCCTCTGAAAAAAAATAAAGCTGAAACTGTATTGTTTGATTGCATGTTGCCTGTAATTTCTGTGTGGCAAAGAACCAAAACATACAAAGGAGGCTGTATGTTTGTTTGTCTTTTTATTAACAAGCTATTGGATAAATAAATTTCCATTGTTGAATGACTAAGTCAATTATTTATGATACAGACATAGGGCAGTTTCTTTTAAAGGCTGTATAAGAAACAGCTGGCCAAATGACTGAATGTCTTTCCTAAACAGAAATCTCCAGGATTAATGGTCAGGGATTCTGACTAATTGCAGGCACTAATTCTTATTGAGTGTCAAATGAATGCTTCTGTTCACCCCTCTCCATAAATATATTGCATGGACCATGTTCCGAGTGGTGATGGTTTGTACAGTAACTTGAAGATCATTTTCCCTGCAGTTCCATTTTATTTCACACATCTGGGCACATCATGCTCACAGGAGGATGTCAGTGCTGTTATTCACCTGTAATCAGTGGCCCTGCATATGCACTGAATCAGTTCCTTAGGCTGCATTTGAAAATACTTGTACTTATTGCTCTGTATTAGACAACATAGCCAACTGTTTTGCAGGTATTTGTCAGTTCTTGAGAATGATTCAGAGATGCCTCCTTTGCCCCACCAGCGCATAACATCATATCCTAAACAAAGGCAGAAGAGTTTGCACTGAAAATGTGGTGTCTGAACTGCTACTTTCTTAGCTTTGGATGGATTTAATCCACTGCAGGGAAGTGAGCTCAGGGAGGAGGTGCTCTATAAATCACAGTCCGTGTCCGGCAAAGAAATTTGCAGAATATAGACCTCAAATACCTCTTCCCAGCCCAATCATTGCAGATTTTGCTCCTGTAATCTGCTGTGATTCAGTGACTGCTGGGGTGCCTTTGGACAAGGTTAGTCCAAGGCTTTCCTACGTGTTTGGGAGACTTCCAGTAAGCATTCAGGGTTGTTGCAGGGAGAATCTGCATATGCATGTATGCAGTGAGTGTCACTGTACAGAGAGAGCTGTGTCACCCTGCACCTGCATAGGGACCTGTCTGTAGGGAACTTCAGAGATGGAGCCACAGAATGCAGGGTTGTGAGGACATCACTGGGACAGATGGAGTAGGGCAGGGACCTCTTACTGACAGCTTTTTAGGTGCAAAGTAGCAGGAAGGCAGTACTGTGAAAATGTTCAGCTTTAATATTAGTATGCAACTATGCCAGAGAGAGAAAATTGAAGTAAAAAAAAAATCTAGGAGACAGCCTATGGGCTGTAAGGAAACTATTAAATGGGACATTTGGTGAGCTAAAAGTAGTGGCCCTAATCCTCAGTTTAGGGTTACAAT
Source organism: Serilophus lunatus (assembly GCA_013399895.1). Classification (NCBI taxonomy): domain Eukaryota; kingdom Metazoa; phylum Chordata; class Aves; order Passeriformes; family Eurylaimidae; genus Serilophus; species Serilophus lunatus. The sequence continues at coordinate 1,254,053 of VXBA01001029.1, read as the reverse complement.
AAGTGAGTGGTTGAACTAAAAATCAATGACGCAAAACTTTCACTAAAATAGTTCTTAAGTGACTGCTTAAATTCATAAAAACTTCCTCTGTCATGAAATGTTATATGGGGTAGCCTGGGGTGTGACTTTCAGAACTGGATACCTTGTAGTATCTTAGTTCACTTCTCCTTTCCTCTTTGCACTGAGGAATGTACTTTACTTAGCATACTGCACTTTATAATGCATTCAAAATAATGTCAGTCACAAAGAATAATGGTTTTTGAAGCCCAGACAAAATAAATCGCAATTCTTAGAACCTGTGTAAATGTGAAAATTATAAAAAGCATACACAGGGCCTAATTTTGAAAAACCAAATATTCCTGTGGTGTTGTCAGCGTGTTGCTGTCCAGCTGCTTCAGAAAAGCAGCAGCTGCTGTGCCTTACTGCCTGCTTCTTTCCTGGTAGGTGCTTTATGATTTAAATCACTTATTTGGGTGGAGAAAAGCAGATCTCTCTAATTCAACAACAACCGTTTACATTGACTTGACACCAAGAAATAAAACCAACTGAAAGGGATCATTACAAGGAGAGAGAAGAATAGGCTTACCTAATAAAAAGCTGCTGAAGGCAAAACAAAAGAAAAAGAAGACGTACTACTGGCGTTTAACTCTCTACTTAAGAACATAGAAAACCATGCATGCAGTTTTATGCATTTGAAAGTAAAGGAAAGGGTTGTTAGGTGAGGTTGGTTTGTCTTTTTAAAGGCAGCTTTTCATATTATACATTGCTTACAGGTCTAGAATAATGTCTTAAATCAGGGAGCGGCATCCATGTGCTTTGTGGGCATTTTAAGCAAAGAGTAGACTGTCATCACATGAAATCCGTTTGCCTTCTTTGGCTGGAGAAGAAATGCTTCCAAACTGTGCAAAGGCAAAAGGAGGACCAGACAGTGTTGCTTAATATTTGTGCCTTTTTGTGGCATGTGCTTTTAGCAGAGTGTGGCAAGGCTAGTGGGTAGTTTCTCCTCCCTCCCCCCCAAATCAGATTATCTAACAGTTAATCTGTTTTGTTGATGTGCTGAGCAACAGCAGCTCATTCAGGAACAGACTCAGGGGCTGGAAGGGGGAGCTCTTTTGAGAGCAAGCTGTTTCAACCAAACATTTTCCTTTTAGTGATTCGTAGGATTAACTATCAGGCTGTTGCCTATGGAACTTGGCATTAACAGCCAACGCATTCATCATGTTAGCTTTTCTCCTCAACTTCCCTTATGGAGAAAAACAGAACCGTAGTTTCACCAACAGTGTCGCTTGGCCAGTTTCTAAGGCTGTGATTATCCTTTCTCATCACTTTTTAGTACTGACCAAAACCTGGATGGCTAAGTTCACAGTCCCATCGCCTTTTTTTTTCTTTTCAGCATATACAGAATAGTTCTGAAACGAGCCAGAAATTATTTGTTCTACTGTTAACCTCCTTTCTTTATAGACAGATTATTAATATTTTTCAGCATATGTGTGAGAACCATCCATATGTAGCAAGCTTATTTCCTTCTCACCTAGAGGAAAGATGGGAATACATATCTTGTTTTGTCAACATTTATTGCACCGTCTTTTTCTTGTTATGGTTAAGCACACTGGTCTGTCGATCTTGCTGTGACTCCAGAGTTCCAATTTATATAGTGCTTAGTAGTCTGTGTGCCTGAATGGTGAGGCCTCTTGTATTCATCTTTCTCACTTTTCCTGACTAAAGTGGGGCAGGGAAGACATAAGTCTAATCAGAGTGAATGAATCTGTGTCTTGTACGTGCTGCTCAGAGGCTTTGCTGTCTCTTATCCACATTACTGTGGCAGCCAAAGAGCGCGTCACAAGGGCACCCTGGCGTGGACCCCGAGTGCTTTATCTGTATAGATTACTGCAGTGTGTTCGTGCAGGGTGAGTCCAGACACTGCAGCTTCAGCTTTCACAAAGCCTCCTTGCAACGGGAAGACAAATTGTGCTGGCTAACTCGCAGCAATTGCTAGCAGGGAAAGGCCTAATGAAATCAAGAAAATGTGCAGTCTCGACAGTTTGCAGCAAGTGCTGTGGGAAAGCTGAGAGATAATGAAAGCCTGGGAAGAGGCACTAAAACTACAAATAACCTTGCCTTTTCCAGGGCTGTGTTGTGCTTCTCTGTGAAAATGGTGTAAGAATGTATTTTGACATCGGGGAGATGAGATTTCAACTAGTACAGACATGGCTGAGCTAGTAACAGTGTAGGGGATAAGCCAAGAACTAGACAACCATGTGCCTTCAGCTCAGGTCTATCCTTCTCCTCCAAAGGTTGCTTCCAAAGAGGAACGATGATGTAGGGAAAGTCATTTTTCAATTCTGTATCTTAAAGCAATATATGGCTTTTACCTGTTAAACACCTCTGGTGTTTATCTAGCTGTTGGGCAAAGAGAGGTAGGAGTAAGAGATTTTAAAAGTCTGTGTATTCTCTCTGGAGGTATTTAGAAGATGTGCAAATGTGGCACTTATGGCCATGGTTTAGCATTGGAGTTGTCAGTGCTTGGTTAATGGTTGGACTCAATGATCTTAAAGGTCTTTTCCAACCTGTGATTCTCTGATAACAGGAAACCTCAGTGTGGAGTCGTGGGGTCATAGTGTGTATTTCCTTTGGGAATGTTGTGTTTGCTTAGGTGGACCTGCTGAACTTCCCATGTAGGGAAATATCCTGTCTCATTATGTACCCTTACTGTTGCTACCTGGATATTTCTGTTCATGAAGAGTGTATGAATTGCAATGCAGGTCTGTATATAATCTGGGAGATGCCATAGAAAAGAGTTCTTTGAGCTACTGGATCAATACAGGTGGACTTTTGGCTTCTAGACAAATAGCTAGAAGGGTCAGAAATAAACCTTCTCTATCTGCTATCATAAGTATTGAACTGCCATGTCCTCTCCACTGTATTTCCAAAGGATGGCAAACCACAGTGTCTGGAGCTGTCCAGGTTCTTGAATTGTCTGTTGGTCTCTCCTCTGAGTTTGCTTTTTTCCCTCGTTCTTTCTTGGGTCTGCCCTGTGTATCACTCTAGACTCCTGGCTCAATCCTTAGTCCTGTTGTAAATGTAAGCTTTTCACTCTTCTTTGATTATCATAGTCTGTTTCTGAATCAGCATCCTGTTCTGGAGGGTTTGACATGTAGAGACACCATGTACAGTGCACGTGTTATTCAGTCCCAGCTCTGATTCAGCCAGCAGTTCTGAAACACCATCAAAATAAAGCACCTGTTTGTCCCTATGTGGTTCAGGCACCAATTTTATTTAATTTTCGAGTCAATTTGCCTTGGCCCAGGACACTGGATACAAAAGTATTCTTTCTTTACACTTCCAGGTTTCTGCTTCTTTTTGGTCAGTGTCTCCAGCTTCTTCTAATTAGGATTGTGTAACTCCAATAAAACCAGTAAGGTTTTGCCATCAGAGTGTTTATCTAATATTGTATGCCAAACAAAGATATTTTGAAGATTAATCCTTTGCTTGTAATGAGTATGTCAGTACTTAATATCTGCTTATGTAATAAGTTCTTTTGAGTGATAACTTTTCAACAGCTACAATTCAGTTTTACCAATTGTTCTTTCTAAAAACAAACAGTTGGACTCAATGGTCTTGAAGGTTTTTTCCAACATTAATAATTCTATAATTCTGTGAAAATGTAGAATAACAAGGGCACAAATGGATTTCATGTTAATATGGGATAGCAAGAGCAGAAATTACACTTTCTAATGTAAACAACTTGCTTGTAGGGAGTTAATGAATGAAGCAACTACTGGAAGACATAAAAAGCACTGTATTATTGACTAGAAATGTGAAGTGTCATGTATAATTCAAAACCCAATCCCCAGGAAGAGTTCACATAATGTACATAAACTGTTGAGTGATTTAATAAACAAGGAAACCAAAAAGGGCAGCATTTGCTGTAGTCCAGACATCCTGTTAATGCATACAGGTATTTGCAGCCAAAGGAAAAATATGGCATTTAATGCTGAAGTGTTTCTGAGTGAGAAACAAGACAGGGATTTGATAATAAATCCATAGTTAAGCTCATTAGAGCAATACAGCTGTCTTGTATTCCTAAAACACAAGAAAATTTTATCAAACCTCTGAAACCTTTGGGAATTCACTTCGCCAGTCGGGATTAGTGATACAGGAATTTATAAACTGAACATCTGCGCTTGCTACACTCCAGCAAGTATTATCCATTAGTAACTACAGCAGCCATTACCAATATACAGCCTGGCAGCATTTGCCTTATTTTTCAACCAGCGTTTTAGATACCATATAATAGTGACAAAAGAGTTTCAACTCCTTCTGTGGTAACTTCTTTGTGGGACCTTGACACTATGGAAAGCTCTGAAAATTTGGCGTTGTAATCAAAGCTTGGGTGAACTGAAGCTCTCTCAAAGCCCGTTGGCATTGATCCATGGAAGTCACTTTGCATTATTTAGCCCAGATGCTACTTTTTTTTTTTTTCCATCACTAAATCTGAAATAGTAAGTGCCATCCCAGCAATTGATGCAGGTCTTCAATGGGATAGCTGAACTGCTCTCTTTCCTTGAAGGGTCCTACTTCTCTTTAGCATTTTGGGTAGCACTCTTGGTCAAACTGTCACCAACTTGCACAGGCTGCAGCTTCCAGTCAGCAGCAGGACTGCCTGCCTTGGAATGACTGCAGTTTCTCTGAGGCTAGATGGAAGTCAGCTTTTGTTTGTCTCTGCATGCTCTGTTTTGTGCTGTCTAATCTGCCTGACATGGGAGATCTGATTTGAAAGCTGCCCAGAGTATTTCCTACTAAAATAAAGTCTGAAGAAATCAGGCTGAGGAGAGCCTTTATTTTTGCATGCATGTTTTTTTGTGCATTTCTGGATGGCTGTGAACCTCCCCACACATGGGGATTGAGAATATAATGGAGTGACATAGATTTTAAACCTCTAGGTCAGTGCAGCTTGCTGTGCTAATTGCCTAGTGACCTCCCTTTTGCATCCTTGGCAAAGCCTGTCTTTTTACCAGTGTGTGCTTCTGCTATGACCTCTAATTATAGATGTAAAAAAAATAAAAAGTGTTCCATTCTTGACCTTCCTTTCATTTCTTGTAAACAGATAGGTGCTGACTGGTGTGGTGACTATTCCCAGTGGGCTTTCTGTAGCCACTTTTCAAATAAGTCTAAATGAGATGAACAGCTTTGTGGTTTGGGAGAGCCTTCAGTGTGTGGAACAGAATTCCGTGGTCTCCCACAGATTTTGTCTAATGACAGGGAATGGACTGCTTTTTTTTTTGCTTTTTTTTTAAACCAAAGTTATCTGGAAGTGAGGCCACTAATGTGAATGAGTCAGGTAAGTTCTGTTTATTCTTGTAAAGAGAAAGGCATCAGCAGAAGGTGAATATCTCATCTTTTTTTGATTGTAGGAAGAGCCTCAAGGCAGCTACCTGGTTGAGTTTAGGTGACCTAAATTTCATGTTATGATTTTAAATCAGACCACTCATTAATTAGGATGGGAGCACACCTGGGCACCTTTTTACTTCTTTTCCTGGGCACTGACTCATCCAAACTGAGGCATCCAATGTTTGGTGTGTTAAGTTTAACTTTTCTGTGTTTTTTTTTCTTATCTTTCCTCTAACATTTAGATTGCCATATTCACGTTTTGAGATGCAGCTATAATGTAGCATGTAAGTGCTGCAAACTAGTAACTGAGAGAATCATGTCAAAATGGCATTTGAAGGGACCTCAAAAAGTCATTTAGGCCATCGCTCTCCTCTTCAAGGTAGCAGCAACTGTTGTTATGGGGCACAGAGGATTGGTTTGCATCTTTATTAACCTGAGTGCTCTTACTGTGCCCATTCTGGGGTGAAGAGAAAACAAAAGGAGAAGTGAGAGATTTAGTCAAATTTGGCATTTATGTGAGCAAGAGCCACTTAGAGGCATTGCTCTTAGTATTAGGAGCCCCAGAACATCTATAAGAGTCACAAAACTGATGTTCCAGTTTAAAGCCAGAATCGGAAAAGCAGAATTAGAAAAATTACCAGGAAAGGCCAAAGGTTAACAGTGGTGCTGTCTCGTGGTTTAGGGGTTTTAAACACCCAAACACACACACAGACAACAGCATTATCATTGTTAAATGCATATATAATACAGTAAATTTGCATAAAAAAAAATCCATATCCTTGTAGCATCAGAATTGTCATCCTTTAGGAATGTGGGCTCTCAGGAAATCAGTGAGCTTTGACACTTCACACAGGTCCAGCTTTGATGGAAAGTGACCACACTCCTTGCTTGCTGCTGCCCTTGTCTTGCATCACTGCTTGTACCAGTGGTACCTGGTCAGTTCTGCCTCCTGGGCAGAGCAGAACTCTGTTCCTGTGCCTTCTGTGGGAGCAGAATGATGCCATGAAAGCCATAGAACTGTACTTTTGAGCCTTTTACATTAACTGTTGGAATAAGGTTGGGATATTTTTTTTTGGCAGCAGATTATCATGAACTTTGTTTTACTTTTCTTTTACTTTGTTTTTTTCATTTCCAAATGAAGTATGGACAGAGTATGTGTATTCCTGAAGGATCTTGTATCTCTTCAAGTACTACATGAGGACTGTTTCCTCCATGTGTTGATGACCTTTCTCATGAAACCAGGCTAATCCCTGGGTAGCAGATAGGAGTGATGCAGTAATTGCTCGCTAGAGCAGAGTGCCTCCCCATGGGAAAGGCAATACTCTCTTATTTCTTGATTTTGTTTCCAGCTTTTGTTTAGTCTTGCTTAGTCTTGAGCACCTCTGAATAAAGGCTATTCCAGGAAAAATGCACTGGAAGTGTTTGCAAAGGAAAACACCTGAAATAAAATTGTTGGCTGATGTTTTCACTTAAGGAGGTTACTCTCAGCTTCACTGGTGTTCCAAATAGTGGTTTTAAGAAATACAAGATTTTCTTTGCCCAATCTGGGTAAAACAAAATACAGAGACATCTCAACTTAATTTGAATTGTGTGGTTTTTTTAAGTCTGCATTTCCAGTATGAATACTTGAAAGCCTAAGTAGCATTAAATGTAAAGATAAAGAATTTGTTTCCCTTAATCATTCAATTTTGAAGCATGCAGCTCTATAGAATTTGATAAGTGATATAAAAATAATACCGTCTTTAAAAAAAATAGAGAGACCTTACATCTGAAAGGCACATCAGAGCTATAACCCTTTTCTTCTCATCATGCCCACACGCTTTTGACAGAGGGAAAAGGATAAACTGAGCAGGTGAAGAGGGACTTACTGGTCTGCAGGGGGAATGTTCCTCAATAATTATAACTCCTTTTAAGTAATTATAAATTAAATAGCATATCTGAAATGAAATTGTGGAATTATTTTAGCCAGGGCATATATCTGAGACATATTCATATTGCCAAAAAGACCTCACATTGCTGAAAATGATAACCTGTAAAATGCTGGGACATACTGCAGGATTTTACAAAAACATTTACTCTTACACCTGCCAGGATATTTGGGCCCCTGTTCTCTTTCTTCAGGATGTCTGTAACTTCCATTCATAATCAATAGGAATTGCTCATATCCTGTGCTGGGAAAATAAGGTCTGTGAGCCAGTCTATTAAAACCTGTTACCTAAAGAGCAGTGTATAAATAAAAATAGCCAGCTTTTTCAGTGGTGGTAGATGTTTTCCCTTTTCTTCAGTAGCCCTTCCATAGCTGACTTTACATACAAAATGTCTGGTTCTGCATAGTTTTTAGCCAGTGGGTGGGGGAGGGGGGCGGGGGGTTAACTCTCATTTCATTGTGGGGAGAAATGGCTTTAAGTAGAAAAGATATGTGAATTCTGAATGGAAGCACAGATCTTTCCTCCCTAATGGTAAGGTGGAAAAATAAGGTGTATAAGGCATTTACCTTTCATACAATATAAATGCACTTTTGAGGTGTTTATATTACTGTTATAGTAAGGTATGCATTAAAAAGGTTTTTTAGGAGAAGCTGCACATAGATTTTATAGGTATAAGGGCCTGGAGCATAATTGTTTCTCTGTATTGCATTAGAAAGCATTCCAGTGACTTTCTCCTTGTGAAATCAGGAAAGATAAACACTGTGCCTCTATAGAAGTATAAATATTTTTCTCCGAGATATTTAGACTTTCACATGCTGTTGAGGATTGTTTTTCTTTCTTTTTTTTTTTCAGCTGTGAGAAGGGCTGCATATTCAAAACATTTTCTGGCTTGATGTGTAGTTTTAGCTAAGGGTGGGTGTATCTTGCAGAGCTTGAGGTTTGGTGAGCACTGCCAGCTATTTCTGGGTTCACACAGTTCAGTTGTCTAGTTGAAGCCTGAAGAAACACTCCTGTGTTTCATTTGTGGAGTTTTTCCTTTTTTTCAGTATGTTTTTGTTTGTTCTGTTTCTTGTTTTGAATTAGGCTTTCTGTGCTGAGCTCGAGTAGGAACATCACCTTATGAAAGATCATGTGTGTTTTGTAATGTGCAGCTTGTGGTGCCTCTCTGGTCTCCCTGCTGGAGCCAGAGGTGACCAGCTCAATAATAAACACTCAGGAATTCATTAGTGAGACTGTTGTGTGTGAACAGCAGCATCTGGTGATCTTGAACTTCTCATCAAATAATCTCATTTCATCATTCAGGTTACGGCAATCCAAAATGCAAATGGGAGTTACAGTTGCCGAGGCAGGTATTGGTGACTGTACTAAATAATCACACTTGTGAATCCTTGTTTGGGCTTCTGCCCGTGTGGAAAGAAACCCAAGAAAGTTCATATTTTGTAAAATTTTCTTCTCATAATAGCTCGAAGTGCTTGAAATTAAACCAGATATGTTCAGCATCACTGTCTCAAAGCTTCTAAGAAGCTGGGGTTCTTGGGACCCAAGAAATCAGAGTGATTTTTGCATTCTTCTAATTGATCTGTTTACTGAGGATAATCCAATTTTCACTCAGCATGCCCCTCCCAAAAACTGCCTTAAGACTCCAGCTGTTGATTCTAGCTATGCCTTTTCCCGTGTAGACAAAGACCCTCTTATTCAGAGCACATGTACATATATATACATGTAGATCTAAAAGCATATGTGTATACATATAACCAAGTCACCTCCTGGTCCTATTTTCAGTAAGGCTCCTGAAATGGTTCAGGTCTCCCCAAAACACTCTCTCCACAGCCACGAGCACTTACATTATTCTGCTGTTCCTCTCAGTTGCTCTTTGCTTCTGCTCATTATTTCCTGTTTATAAATCCCAGAATTGTACTTTTCTTTGCCACAAGGTTACCCTTGAACTCTGCCCTCATATGGCACTCTTTATTTTGATTAGCTGTTCTGCTAAACTTTCCAGTTTTCAGTCCCTTTTTTTAAAAAAAAAAAATCTGTTCTTTTTTTCTCCTTTTTTTTTTTTTTTTGTCTTCTCTTTTCCACCCCCGTGTTTATTTGCTTCATTTGGCTTCCTTGTTCCTAGAAACACCACCTTGCTTGTAGGAATGCATTGGGAAATTTATATAGCTGCAGGTGATCTCTGGCAGCCCTCCCCTGCCATTCATTCTGCTTTTTTGTGCTATTTCTTGTAGGAAGCAGCCTCTATTGTAGTATATGGTTGGGCTGGGTTTTCCTCAGGAACATTACTAGGTGTGTTTTTGGAGTCACATAAAGTAAATGTAAGAACTAAAGTATCAGAAAACATTCTTTATTCTGTGGTGAGAGGAGCCAGAAGGTGGGACTTGTAGACTAGAGAATGGGTGAGTTGAAGAACCTTGAGCTGCCTTCCCAGCTTTGCTCTTGCTTTGTCTCTGACTTGAACACCTTGCCCCACTCTCAGCTGATATTATTTACCCACCACTACAGCCACTGGAGAGAGATGACAACCGTGCTGCAGAAAATAACATCCACCATTCCAGTGGGATGTGAATCAATCATTTCTAGAAAAGGTCAAATCCAGAAAGATCATATATAATCATAGAGTGGTTTGAGTTGGAGGATCACTCAACCCAAAGATCATCTTAAAGATCATCTTGTTCCAACCCTCCTGCCCTAGGCAGGGACACCTTACACTAGATCAGGTTGCTCAGAGCCCCATCCAACCTGACCCAGGAATGGGGTATCCACAGCTTCTCTGGGCAACCTGTTCCAGTGCCTCACCACAATCCCTGCTGCTAGCCAGGTTAGTTCAGTTTGCTCGTGCTGCTAAAGATTGGCATAGACAGAGCTCAGTGGCTGTGATGGTAAAGAGAGAATCGTAGCTGCTTCTACACGTTCTTTTGTTATATGAGTCAGGGTACAGGTTGGTTATTTACTTAGGCTGAACAGCAGCAGACAAGGTTAAATCATCATTACACCACAGTATGGAGCTGATAGTTGAATTGGTCAGTCAGAGGAATATTGGATAACACCAAGAGAGCTCACTTGGGCAAAAGAAACCCCAAACAACACAAAAATCTAGTTAAGCAAATCACACCAAACCAGTGGTTTTAGGTGGCTTATTCTCAACTGTTTCTCAATTGTTCATAATTCTTTGTTCCTGTCATTCTGTCTTGTCTTTATCATATATATCAACCTGTTGCTAGATTTTGCATGTAGATAACCCTGACACCGTATTTAAAAAGAAGTTTATCGCTTCCCAGACCTTTTCCATGGTGTAAAGAGAGGACCTGGAAGTTGTATTTTACTCTAAATGCACTCACATTCTCTCAAGTTGATGTTCCTAAAAATTATTTTGATCTATTTGCACTGTTATAAGTGATTTGACTAAGTCAGTGTGTTCATCAGGTAGAAAAGACCCAATATTTATCTTCTGCTTGATTTTCTTTTTTTTTTTTTTTTAAAGACATTTTAAGTGTTGTTTACCCTAAGGGATCGTAGAGACAGCTGGAGAATTGCAAAACTGACAGTGTTAGAGACTAATAAAACTAAATTTGATTTCTTGAGAAAGGACATTAATTTTATTACCCAAATAGTATATTTTTGCCCTGATTTTTGTCTGTTTTATGCTGATTTTATCTTTTTGTATTTCAGTGTATAGAATAGGTCCCCAGTTTTAAACAGCCATTAACCACAATGCCCAAAAATGAAGGTCAAAAGATTGAGCATCTCTGTCCTGTCCTTAGGATGGAAGGTTCCCCTGAAATGGTTCTTAAGCAAACTAGATTTCTCCAACAAAAACAAGAGAGAGTTTATTATTCCTGTTTATGTCTGAGTTAAAAACGAACTAAGACAGGGCCCCCTCTGTTTTGAGGTGTTTGGTTGATTTTTGTTTCTTTATTTAATTCAGGAAGTCGCTGGCATTTAAGGTTTTAATAGCTCATAAACAGACAGAGGCTAAAAATATGTCCCCCTAGTTGGGGTATGGCCTTGACCAGGCTCGGGACAGTGAAGAAGTCTCCTGTGACTCACTTGGGTAACATTTTGGGGGAAGCAGCTGACACTGAGATGCATAATTCCTTTTCTTTTCTTCCTCTCCTTCTTGCTTTCCAGGCAAGATGTAGGGCTGTTGCTGCATCCATAGTAGTGTGTGTTCTTCCAAGATCTGGGAGGCATAATGAAAAGGGTTACTTGAATTAAGAAGCGATTTCAATATCCCTTTGTCATTTTCTGAGTGATTTTGTTATCACCGATTAAAAACAAATGAGGACAATTGGCACGTGAAAACTCAACTGCTGCTTTTGCAGTAGGTACAAAGACATGTGGCATCAGTGTGACACTAACAGGAGGTGACAAGGTGTTTCAGGCTTGTGACCACAACTGAGCACGAATGACTGAAGGCCTTTTTCTGCCTGGAAAAGTCTTTAAGATGGCAGCAACTAGAAAAAATGTTGGCAAACCTGCCACTAGTAATCAAACCTATCCAACCCCGATGTGGAAAAGTATGTTCGAAGGTATGGAATGGCTTCCATATGAGGGACAGCTGAGCGAGACAGGATCGCTCAGCTTGGAAAAGAGATGGCTGATGGCACGTATTGTAGAGGTCTAGAAAACTCATAAAAATCTAATGGCAATGAGGAATGTTTAGCAGTGTTGTAGGGTTTGGATGTGTATCAGTGATACTGTGCCTCAGATGTGGCTTATTTCATTCTGCTGATGTGTTCCTTGCCTTCTGCCTGAGGTTCAGCTTATTTTTCCCCTTTGTTTTGTTTTCCACCATTTATTTTCCCTCTTTTCTTTCTTTTGCACCATTTTAATTAATTGTTCTTATCAGTGACTTTTAATGCCCTATCCCTGCACAGAGTGATAAAAGCAGTTATTGTATTTGCACCTCTGGGGAAGTTTTACCTGAGTGAGGAAAGAGGAAATTCCCCAAAGTAATTTTACGAAGTTTCCAGATTGCTGTTCTCAATCTGTTTCTTGCCGAGCTAATTCAGGGTCACTTGAACTGAAACATGCCCAGCAATGTTGCTTAAAACCACACCAGATGTGCTGTGCAGTTTTCTCTGTGCTCTTTCAGTCATCTGTGTTTTCTGAACTAGAAACCACAAAGAGCCACTAGAGATGTATGTGGCTTCAGCCAAAGTTGTCTTAATCTCTTGGTTTGGGGATTTTTGTTCATCTTCTCTGGAGCAAAATAGATGTAAGGCTGTTCTGTCTGGCAGGTTTGATGGTGCAGGAGGAGGATGTGCACATCCTCCCTGCCTCTCCAAGCAGCACACAGCATCACTATGTCCTGTTTTCTCCACTCTGTGCCCTTGGTACCTCATCCTTGGGTCAGTGCGGAAGCTGCAGCACCTTTGAAACTGGTTGGATTTGCTCTGAGAAGTGATGTAGTGCCAGTCTTTGGTTCTGGTGATAAGAACCGATGATTAAGAAACCCCCATCCATTTCCTTAGTGAAAAATGTTCAGCCAGAGTTGTAGATTAAAAGGTATTTTTGGCTGTGTTAAAAGCGTTTGAAACATCATTTTACAATTCAGGCATTTCAGTTGAAATTATATTTTTGCATACATGTCTTTCTCTCCCTCTCTTTTTTTCCTGTTTTAATGGCTTGGAAAGTTCCTAATGATGCTTTACTCTCCAGGGCCAAATGTTGTTTATTCTGCATATAGCACTAATATTTTTTAACACTTGCTCTCATGTTATGAGTAAATGGGCAGAATTTTTCAGTACATGAAAATCACTGATTCTGTCTCTAAGTTTAGATTAAAAGCTGCATAATAATGCATTTAATAATAATGACTAATCTGCATAATAATGGCAGCAATTTTTCCGTGTTTAGACTGTGCTTACTTCCTAATTTTCTGTGTTTCCAATATTCTTTGTTCATGAAGTTTGCTAAACACTAACAGCACGTAACTCTTTTAGATGGTGATTATTCCATGTATGTTGCTTAGTTATGCAAGCAACAGCTTCAGTTACCTCCAGTGTCATTTCATTGTTTCCCCTCTTTTTATCTTTGAGGATTCCATGCATCTTTGCACACCTGTAGTTGCACATTGCCAAGGTATGGGATTAAAGTGGAGAAGGAGGAATTTCAGGTCTCTGAAATTCCTAGGGGTAGCTGGTCCAGTGTCCTAAACCACTGGAGTATAATCAGCTTCACTCAAATAGAGGCTTACCAGGGGAGGGCTCCATAGTTTGAAGGGAGGAGAGTTTAAAGAAGGAGTAGGGTGACAAACTTAGGACGTGTGTCCACGTGCAGGGAGTGGACAACGACAGTGTCTACCGGCTCTTGCCAAATCGCTCTGCCAGCAGCAGGAAAGGCACCTCTGTGCTGAGCCCTGCCCCTGTTCCCAAGGCAGATATGAGCAACTCTAGCTGTTCTGCTTATACATCCTGCCTTTTTGGAGGAATATCGGTGCTGCTTTCTCTTTGATGATGCAGCTGAGGTTCCCAGAAACTTCGTGGAGTCATTCAACAGAAGTTGCTCTTGTTTCTCCATTTGTAAAAGAAAATATATATTTACACCCATTCTGAGAGCACCAGGCACAATAACGAGTTTGTGCTTCCATTGTACTCTACCCTGACTACATAAGATGCTATTTAAGACATATTTTCTTTTGGCACAATTCCACTAAAGACAGCAAAGCAGCTTCTGCATTAGACAGTGGATGTATTTTGCCACAACTCTGAAAAGGTCGTATTTTACTAATGAATTATCCCGGTGGCGTATTGTGATCTGAGTCGAAGCATATCTGAGCAGTAAGGCCTGCAGGAAGGAGTCTGTCTGGCCAATTTGTACATGAAAAAAATCCTAAAGCATTCCAGTGCAAAGTCCAGAACAGACAACAAGTGGCATATGCTGTTAGCATTATTATGATTTAGAAACTGAGAGAAATTTCTAGAGAGGTCTTCAGTACAGAGGATTAGCAGTTATAATGGAGTACTATTCTGGATAAGAGCCTCAACAATTTGTTCCTTGGTTTGGGATCTGAGAAAACCTCTCAGAGAACCTCCTGTTTTCTATAATTAAGTGTGAATAAATATCACTATGTTGCTTCATTAGCATTGGTTAGTTCATCAGACTGACAAGCTGCCACTGTGGGAACAAAGCCCAGGAAAAATGCAGCTATCATGCTGAATTTGATTTTGTGAGCTTTGTAGATGTTTACTTCTTTTTCCTTTGCTGCAGTTGCTGCATAAAATTTAGAGAAAGTCAATATATTCTGAGCTCCTCCAGCCTTGGCGAGATCAGCATTGATTACAAAAACATGAACAGAAATTTCTTTGTCCCTAAACGCTAATAAACAGTGACTGAAGCTGCTTTTCACAGAAGAGGTCACAGTCAGAAGCATCTTGCCTTTCCTGGTTTTAGCATCAAAAGAAATGAACCAAGAACAGCTCTGCTGGAGGTTGTTGTTGTGCATTTCAGGATAGAATAACAAAATTTTATATCCCTTACTTAAATCCTGTAGTCAGTCATTCACGAGTACATCATTTTTCTCATGTCACTTAATTATCCTAGTAGATATTTGTGCTTCTGCAATGAAATGTGTTTTATGTCAATAGTTATCTAATGAAATAAACTGTTTGTGTAAAAGAAATTCCTTCTTTTACAAGTGAGAAAAGTGCTGTAGGGAAAAGGTGTCGCTCCTCTCTCCATGGTTGCTTCGTTTGCCTTTGAAAGGAAACCTGATTTATAGTTAAATGTTTTGGAAGATGGGCAAAGGACCAAGGCGAGTGCTAACGGTGCCAAGGAGAAGCGGGAAATGAGGAAGAGGGGTAAGTTGAAGGAAATATCTCTGTGTTTTATAACACAGAAGGAAAACAAATTGGAAACATGGGTGGGAGGAGATGAAAGCACCTAAATCATTGCAAAACAAGAGCTCTAGAGTAAAAAAGAAAAAAGATTATATGGTGAAATACTGTGTTCTCATAACTTCAGTAGCTTGATATCCACAAAAACAGGGCTACGTGTCGCTATGCTGTCTTTGCTTCCGGCCTTTCCTTGCATTTTTTTTCCTCTCAGGCTGGACACCCTGGAAGGGGGTTAGCTCTGTGTGCCTGGAGTGTCTCAGTTTTAGCAGTGGGGTCACATTCCTCCTTTCAGTTTCTGCTGGCAGCTCTCCTCCACCACCCGGCAGGATACAAGGGCACAGGGGCTGCTGCATGGCGGTACCTGGGGGCTGGCAGTGTCTGTGGATCCCAGAAGTGAGTAGAGAAAGACTTCTGCATCCTGCCTTCCCACTTTATAGGGTGAAATCTTGCCCACACCCTCACCAATCCCTTGCCCTTTGTGACAGTAATACTTTTCTGGGATGGGCACTGAGGAGAGAGGTGGTCAGGCCCCTCTGCAGTGTGTGATGTTCAGTGATGGATGGTGCAGTCCGTCTTTCCAGGCCAGCGGGAACAGCTCACATCTTGCTGCTACTTTCATCTGCTTTACACTATGTTCATGCCACTGTGGTGGAACCTCAGCACTTGATGCTCATGAATGTGGTGCAGAGTTCCAAGTCACCAACCCACCCTACCTGCCTCTCCATTGGAAATGCACCCTTCTGCCTCGGGACAGACCCTCACTGGGGCTTTGAGAAGCAAGAGGCACCGACTGTCTCAGCCTCAGTCCTTTCTTGTTCATCACTAGCCACAGAAGCAGGTGTGGTTTCCCCACTCCAGCTCAGAGAGGGACTTTTTGACATAATCAAACTTCTGAATTCGGCCCTGTTGTTTTGGTGTCATGACTTTACTTAGTCTTTAGTCTCTCGAGGGGAATTAAAACTTTCAGTTTGCAGTTAGTGGAAAAACAAATCTATGCTTTGAGACCAAAAGTCCATCTGTCCCAACTGGTGTTTCTCATAATGGCAAACAGCAGTTGCTTGGGGAAGAGAATAAGCACAAGGAGAACATTTAATCCTGCCTCCCCAGAATGGCTCTCCCAGCCTCCAGCAGTCTATGGTCCCTGGGTGTTTTTTGTGCTTAGTTGCTCTCTGATATTTTGAATACCTAGATCCTATGTTTTACCACTTGCTTTGTCATGTGATGCCCTTCCTATTTTATTCAGAGCCACCTTTTTGGGTTAAGAGTCTTAAGTGAGCAGCCTCACTGAATAACTTTGGACAGCCTGTCTGTAGCTGCCCATATCTGTTATGAAACCTCATTAGAAATTGGTGTCCTTCCTAGTCCTCTGGCATTGAGACAGTTTATGCAAGAGGTTATAGATGACAGTCTGTAGTCACTGCACCTGTGATACATGATGTGTTGACTATGTATTGCTGTTACTGTATATTGCTCTTCCTTGCCACTTATTTTCTATAGTATCATTTGGTGACACTTCAGTTTGAGGCCAATGCTCTGAGTGCCCAGTAGATAAGAATTCCTGCAGGGGACAGTCCTTTTACCCAGTTTGATTTCTCAGCAATACTGTAAAGCTTCCCAATTTGCCTATATAAGTGTCTAGAATGTTGTTTAAACAATGTTATTCTCCTTCTGGATGAACTCAGAAATCAGGTTTTCTAAAATATTGCTTTGCTTTTCAAATGTAATTTTTGAGTTCACAAAAATGTAATGTAAGACTATGTTATTTGTTTTGTTTGGTTGGGGTTAAACAAAAGAAAAACAAGTAGCAGTTGATATTCTGATCAATTTATAATTGCACCATCTCAGTGGATGGTCTTAAAGACTGGGAACCTTTGTTGCAAATATGAAGATAGGAGTTTAAAGCCAGATCAGATGGGGCTCTGAGCAACCTGATCTAGTGAATGTTAGTGGCGTTGGAACTATGTGATGTTTTAGGCCCCTTCCAAAGCAAACCATTTTATGATTCCATGATAGTAGAACAATTTACATGGCATTATAATTCAATTGAAATGCCATCTGATTAACCTGTATAGCATTTCCCATGTAACTTCATTGTAAAGAAACCAAACACAGTTACAAAGCAATACTGTTTTCAAAGAGAATGTCTGTAGCAAAAGGTAGTGTTTTCTAATGGCCAAACAGACCTTTCTTGGCTATAGCTTAGACAAACATAGCTACAGCACCATCACCATGGAGTCCTTTTCATTGTCTTCAGTAATAATTTTTTAGCTGAGCTGCTGTTCTGGAGGGGGAAAAAACGCAATTGTCTTGAAAAAACATCTGTGCTTTGCTCTGAATTTGTTTTACAATGCTACCCGTAGCTTAAAAACCACTCACAGGGACGCAGGAAGCAACGGGAGCTAAGGCAGGACAGCAGTGGTGTGCTTGGCAGCACAGTGAGTCCTGTGCAGAGCAAGTGCTGCTGAGCTCACAGGAATTATCACCCCCATGGCTGAATTCACTTGTGCTGCGTGGTGCTGGCAGCACCCACGGACCACAGGCTGAGCCTGACATGGGGCCCTGGAGCCGTTTATGGATGGGATGATAAATTGTTCAGACTTGTGTTAGTTTTGCATTCTTACAATAGCTGCTGGTTACTGAAATAGACTCTTAAAAATGAATTTTTTTCTTCAAGAAATGAAGGGAGAGTTGCTTGGGTTCTTGCACCTTCTTGCAAAGTTTCTATTTCTGAGCAGGACTGAACACTCTCAAGGGCAATTTCTGAACTCTAAAGTAGTGTTTGAATTTTCCCTTACAAAACCTGTAAAAAGAAGCTACTTAGTAGTTGATTTTGATCTACAACATCGCAGAAATCTTCATTTATGTCTTGATACAATATCTTGGACAAAGACTCCGTATGCCTCTCAAATTAGAATTCTATTCAAATAATTCAATTAATTTCTCTGACTGACTTCTGACTGTTGCCAAGCATGAAGGATTAAGCTGTCCGTTCTGAGATGTGTCAGAAACACTACTTTTTAGAGCCTCCATCAAAAACTGACAAAGCATTAAAGCAGCAGCCCATCACTGCTGGGCCTGACTGCTAATGAGGAGAAGAGAGGACTGTGTTCAGTGTCATCCTTGAAGCTCCCAGAGCAGAATCAAGAAATATCACAGGTTTGTAAGCACAGCCTGCGGCCAAGGCATAGAATTCACTAACATCTTCTGGATGTAAAATCTGTTCATTTCTTCTACAAAAGGCACTGTTACTCAACTAAAGACTTTCTCTTCCTCTCTCTCCAGTGAGTAGATAGATTGTTACCCTTGAAGTTTGCAGTTTTTGCATAAAAGTGTACTATGTGTGTCTCCACAGCCAAGTAATATGTGGAGAGGGAAGGTTTGGAAAGAGTCTTCCAGCTCTTTTTCCAAAGTGTGCATCTGTAAGCTGTTGAAAGCACTCTGACTTCATCACTATGCCGGAGGGTGGCTGGCAGCTGTCTCAGTCTTGCTCTTCATCTCCCCTTGCTCCATGGTTCCTCCTGCCCTTAGCAGTTCCTTAGGGCATGGGACTCCTTCTTCTGTGGGCTGGTGGGAGGAAGAGGAAGGTATTGTGCTTTGGAGGATTCAGAATATCCAGAACTATTCATTCCAGAGCAACTCTTTGCAAGTGAGCAGGGTGGCCACAGCTGCTATCGGTGGATTAGCCACAGAGCCACACGTTTGGCCCAGTGACTGGGAAACAAGCTGAGCCTGGACACAGATCTCTGGCCTGGCCCCTGTGAAGCTAGCAATGCCAGGACCTGCTCAGCACCCACTGATAGCTGTGCCAAAGGCCCTTCTGCACAATGCTGTTGGATACAGAACCCAGAAGTGGAATAGCTGCCCGAAGTCTGGCAGCACATATTCTCCACCCAGAAATACTTGATTAGGTGAATACACTTCAGCAAGTTAAAGCGATTTCAGTCATCCCAAATGCCTCTAAGTTCTACCTTACGTGTTTGGTTATTGGCCCATAAGGAGAGAGCACTGGTATGTTGAATGTTTCTTAAGCCAAAAGAAGAAAAAAAATCCATTCACTGCAGCCTGAATAGCTTTGATTTATGAATCTCTGATTCATCCTGACAGCTACTTAAAAATTCATGTCAAACTCTGCATTAAGCTTGGCCAGAGAAAGAAAAGAAAAGTGTCAGGGAGCCAGGGTGCCACAAAATGCAGTTCTCACTGTGGATGTGTTTAATGAAAGGCATCAGTAGCATTTAGCTCACCAGAGAAGCATCAATATATGTCACCAGATACTTTCTCTTTTTTGAGTCTGTTCAACAAACGTGTACTTGGGCATAAAAATTCATTGCTAACACTGATGTCTTATGGTGTTATTTTCTTTCTTTAATTTGTATAATTTTAATGTATGTTGGAGGTTCTTGTGTGAAACTGAGATAATACAAACATTTTGTTATATAGGGGAGAAAAGAGAAATTATTTTTTTTCCTTCCAAATATTGGGCATAGTTGAGATTAAAATCATAGCTTAATGGCATGATTGATAAATAAACATTCTCTATAATGCCTTGGAAAAATTATCATAAACTCAGTAAAATGTTAAAAAAATAATGATTATTATTTGTTGCTGATTTGGTAATTTTTTTTCCAAGAATGCTTAACTACAAGTGGTAATGTTCTCCAAGAAAATAACCAGATAGGCTGAAATTGGAGTACATTAAGGGTTAGAATAAATAAAAGCAGCTGCTTTCCTCTTGTAATGTGTGTATCTTCTGCTTTGCATGTTGAAACACAGTTTTATTTAGTATATGTCCCTGGCAATTTACTTAGTGTCCTGTATGTTTTAAAGCATCTTAAAAGGCCCTAATTTCAAGGTGGCAGAGGATGGAAGGCCTTCTCCCTGGCAGATGTACATAAGGAGGAGAGAGCAGAGAAGGGAGACAAGTGTGGCTTCCACTCCTATTCAGAGCCAGTTGTTTCCACCATGAACTAAAGCCAGAAAGCTGCACTGGTGCTTAATCAGAAAGGGCAGGCGATGGAAAACAGGAATGAGGTTAAATCTGATAACAAAGTTTTTCTCCTTCTTTTTTAATTACTTTGCTTTTAAAGAAAGATAGGATATTACTGTGGGGTGCCTGTTTTATTATTACAAAAATATTAATTTCATAATTAAACAAATGAATGTGATTATTTACTTGCAAAATGTCTGCAGAAATATATTAAAACAATATTAACCAAATTTTAATTAAAAATAATTTAATTAAACAAAATTCAACATATTCTTAGAGTTTTTCAAGAAATGCTGATTCAAGGTAATTGAACAGTTAAAAACTACCTATATTTTCTACTGAAAATCGGTTTGTCTGTATCTCTAATTTTATAGGCTATCAGGTAATATTCCTACAGTGTCCCAGATTGTACTGAAGATTATGTTAGAGGTCTGTACTGGACAAGTGAGGAGGTCTGGATGGTTTTGAGAGCAGTTGATTAAATTCATTTCAGTATTTTTGGGTGTGAGATTTTTCACTTTTGGTTCTTTTTAGAGATGTGTGAGGCTGTTGCTTTGGTTTTCTTGTAGAGTGAATTTAAAATTTTTATTTTCTTTAAAGAAAGTGAAAAAACCAAGGGAAGCCATGGAGGCAGCTAAGCACTGCTCCAGACAATTTTTCTTATTGACTGCAGGAAAATTACTGGCGTGGCACCAGTGCCCTTCTCAGCCACTTGGAGACTTGGCAAATTCTCCCTAGGCTGTTAGGGTAATGTTTGCGTTAGCCTTGTGTAATAAAGAGGGATAAGAAGAGTTGCAAAGCTAGATTTGTCTTGACTGCTAAAGGTGGACTCTTAGTACAAAAAAATAAAGGTAAAAAGCTGAAAATTATTAATGCTTCATGGAAAAGTATCAGCAGAAAGGTTAAGTTTCTGATCATGGATATCTAAAACCCTTGACATGGCTGAACTCTTGATTCCCCCCTATTCACTGGCAGACATGCTCATTATCAAGAAAGTGTTATGGTGGAAAGTCTCATGAGAGGAAGAGTGATGGTGTTTGCGCTTCTACTCCAAGACTTAAGAGAGGAGGGTAGAGTTCCCAGCTTTGCAGCAGATTTTGTGTGAGTAGCAGCAGTCTGCCACAGCTATTTCAGAACCTCCAATTGATCCAAGAACCCAGCAGAATTTTAGAGCTTCCCTCACAATTAGCGTTTTCTACTGAACACCACCCTCTTGTCTTCTTTTTTATATCCCAAAGTCCTGCTCATGGACTTTAGCTTCTGAATACATTTGAAAATCTGGTTTATGCATCCCAGGGGCTTTTAGTGAACAAATGTCTGAGCTGGACCACGAAGACTAGAACACAGTGCTGCACTGGTGGTGAACTCACACTGGATACCAGCTTGGAGGGAGGAGGATGCTTCCGAAAGTGCAAGCCACCCTCTCACATCTCCGTTTGTGGCTGAGCGATCCCTTCCCACCTCCATCAATGTCCCAACATAGGCAGCGCTTTCTCCTCCTGCCACCATCAAAATACAGATAGCCATGGGATTAAAAACATGCTGGCTGATTTCCTGGGATTTCAGCTGAAATTTTGAAGCCCCACCCTAGCATCAGTCTCTGACTTCAGACATCCCCAGTTTGTACCTTTGTAGATGCCAATCTGTGATTGTTTAATACGCTGTTGTTTCTAGCACATTTCTACATTACAATACATCCTTAGCTGCTTAGTGCAATTCAGGATTTGACTTATTGCAAAACATAGTTTAGGTGTAAAATAGTCTACATGCTTGTTTCATGAAGTGGAAGAACAGAATGTCCCTAATGTTAAACCATGAAGCAAAGATGGTTTATTTGTAAGGCCAGAAAAAGCACTTAACAAGCTGCTGAATCCCAGATAATCTCAGACCATATACTTCATGTACAAAGAGGGCATAAAATTATGAAAAGAAAATAGTTTCAGCAATGGTGTGATGCAAGTAAAATCAAATAGCACTGTATGGAAAGGAAAACAGATGCAGAGTTGAGGTTAGATTGGTGGACAGCCTGTTCACAGGGTCATGGCTTCAGAAGGCTTGGCAGGACTGTAGGAAGTCCCTGCTTCATCCCATTAGTGGGATTTTGCTGCCTCAGCTGTGCTGACTTGCATCCTTGTGGGGCCATCCTGCAAACTGTGTCAGAGGCTGATATGGGCTGCAGTAGCATTTTTTTGTGGAATTAAAGAGTGCTCTTGAGTTTAAACTTATATCAGTTGGAAAGTCCAGCTCCCAGGGAGGGCTCCCAAATATCTGTGTGGGGTTGGGCTGTGGGGAGTTGCTGGGAAGATGCTGTGCTTCTCTTGCCCCTGCAGCCTTCTCCTGTTGCCAGCCTGGGACAAGGGCAGTGGTGCTTCAGCATGTTCGAGTTGTATTTCTGATCTGAATGCAGAGTTTGAAAGGGCTTCTCTGACAGAATCATGATCCTGGAAAATGGTCTGTGATAAACATATGTGGAGTGTTGGATGCAGTGCACCTCCCTTTCTGCAATGTTTACAGCAATATAATCTAGATAAGCATCAGTAGTGCTAGAAAACTGTGTTTTCATCAACCATAAAATACATTTTACGAATCTCGTCAAGATATTGTATAGAAACACACTGTGTAACTGGCTTCAGTTGAAACCTTCACCAGATCCATCTGACTTCCCTCTTGGTAAGCAGTAGGGGACAGCAGAAGAAAGCACAGCTTTCCTGTTACTATTTTGCCAAATTTAGACAAATCAGAGGACTGAGCAATCACCAACCACATGAAGTTCAACCATGTCCTGGGAGGCATCAGGCAAAGCATCACCAGCCGGTCAAGGGTGGGGATTGTCCCGCTCTGCTCTCCACTGGGGTGTCTTCACCTTGAATATTGTGGCAGTTTGGGGCACTGGAATGTAAGAAAGAGTGTCTAAGGGAGGGCTGCAAACATGGTGAAATGTCTAGAGGGAAATAAGCCATACAAGGACTGGCTGAGGTCACTTGGTCTGTTCAACCTAGGGAAGAGGAAAACAAGGGGAAACCTCATTGCAGTTACAACTTCCTCATGAGCTGAAACAGAGGGACAGAAACTGATCTTTTCTCTGTGGTGACCAGTGACAGGACCTGAGAGAACAGCATGAAGCTGTGTCAGGGGAGGTTTAGATTAGATGTTAGGAAAAGATTCTTCACCCAGCAAGTGTTTGGGCACTAGAACAGGCTTCCCAGGTCACAGCACCAAGCATGGCAGAGTTCCAGAAACGCTCTCATCTACATTATGGAATTCTTGGGGTGGTCCTGTGCAGGGCCAGGAGTTGAACTTCAATGGTCCTTGTGAGTTCCTTCCAACTCAGGGATGTTCTATGACTCTATGATTGCCTTTTGGTGATCACTTGTTTTACTTAAGGTTCCTTTTCTCTCTTCTGTCTGATAGGTTTAGAAGATGTTGTAGCAATAATGATTCCTGAACCCAAAGGAAAAGAGATAGTGAGCCTCCTGGAAAGGAACATTACTGTGATGATGTACATAACCATCGGGACACGCAACCTGCAGAAGTATGTCAGCCGGACCTCTGTGGTGTTCGTCTCCATCTCTTTCATTGTGCTGATGATCATCTCGCTGGCTTGGCTGGTCTTCTATTACATCCAGCGGTTCCGCTACGCAAATGCCAGAGACAGAAATCAGGTGAGCAGGGCTGGAGTAACTGTTTGTGTTTCCAAAAAGTCCCCATGGGCTTCAGCTTAGAAGTAAAAGTTTGGAAAATTATGAGTGTGTGGTGAGGAAAAACCACCTCAAAAACCAAACCAAACCAAAACAAAGAAACCCAGAAAGTGAAAAGACTAGAGATATAAAACTGCCTATGTCTGGGAAAAGCCAAGGCTTCTGTCAAAAAAAAAAGTACATATATCATGAGATTTTTTTTTCCCCATGGTTTTGGTACATATACATATAAAAGTGACATAGCAGTGTATATAACTAATGACCCCTGACATCAAAATGATAGCTAAAATACAGTGAGGTTTGTGGATGTCTGGATGTGAAACAGTGGGTTCACAGTAAGTGAAGAAAGAACAGAATGTGTTTTTAATACTTCTTTAGAAGGGTCTTTGGCTTGAAAAGGCAAACAAGTCCCTCTTTATTTGACAATGATCACTGAACATGTAAGTGCCGTACTGATTGCCACTAACGTTATTAAATGTTATTATTGCTATAGGTTTTGGCATCTTGTCCAAACCTCTTGAAAGAGATACAAAGCCTATAGAGCTGGAGAGAAGTCAGCACTGGGAATGAGCCCTGAGTCCTGAGATCTGAATTTATAGAGCACTGTCCATCTTTATGGTAGTTCAGCAGGGAATAATAACAGCAATGATAATAATAAATTTAATCTCTTCTTGTCTGGATGCAACTATCTCAGCATCAGCAGAACTGGAAAGCTGAGACTTCTACATTTCATTCTAATGGTACACTAGAAAATGTTGTCAGTGTATGAAATCTGAGGAGATAGCCATTTTAATGCAGGGGGAAAATGCACTGTAATTCAGAGAGGTTTTTGGACCCTCAATAAATTACTGTCAGGGCTGGGAGGGCTGCCTTGCTTATTCTGCAGAAAAGGTAAAACCGAGACTGTTAATAATCATCTTGTAGAGGAAAGTATAGCCACACACTCTGTAACATATACTTGATTATAGGAATCTCTTGTCCTCTTCCATTGAAATTCAGGCATCCTCTGAGATAGAGAGCAGCTGCTCTGTATTTACAGACAGAAAGAATATATTTTCCTTTTAAATATACAGTCTGAAATTTTGGATAGCAAGAATGAGACTATCCCAGCTGGAATCTGAACATCATTGGCAGCAGATTCGCTGTGACTGTAACGGCTGTGATAATTTTTAGGCGCTTTGTCTGCAAAAGCACATGGATGTGCATAAGGATGTTTTCAATCAAGTAATTATACAGGCAGATTAGCAGTGAAAATAGACATACATAAGCAAGAAACACAGCAAAATAAGAAGCTCATTCAGGTAATATGCTGTAAACTGTTAGGTTAAATGTTCGAGCAAATTTCCTTTTCGATACTTTCTTTCCAAAGTTTGAATGCCACTAGCGTATACACAAGCAGTTGTCCTCTGGAGAGGTTTTGATAACTTGGTTGTTATACTAGTTTTACTCTTCAGAAGAACAAGAAAGCATGCTTCTAAGAAATTACTATTTTATTTTTTTTTTTTGCCAAAACAACGAGACAACCTAGATTGTCTTCATGCACTTTTATCATAGTTTTGTCTGACACTTAATACCTTTATTAGCGATTTTCATATGGAAAATTGTAGCAATATACAGACAAAGCTCAACAATTTATGTTAATGGATTGGTATGTCTTGTTTGTTTTGATTTTTTTTAGTCCCTCCTATGGAGTATAATGATGTAGGTAGTTCAGAAGAGCTCATCTTGCCATTGGCCTTTCCATGGATGTTCCTCTCTGTTTCTCATAAAGTTCTGCTTTTTTTCTCTTTGGCACTTTTTCTTGTAGCACAACGATGGGATCACAAATTTCTATGTTAATATCTTGGATATCCAAATATATACAAAGAAAAACTGTTTGTGCTGCTTTGCTGGAGCAAGATTCTTGCTCTCAAAAGCTTTTACTATTATAACTTGCACATGTCTCTGTATGAAAGTGTTGTGCTTACTTGTTTGAGAGACTAACATGTGTTGTAAGTTCCTCCATTGTTGACTAACTTTAGAAAAGGTGCTTCCTTCTTTTTGTAGCTGATGTGTTCAGGCCAAAGTGTATCTATAGGCTGAAATGTTTGGATTAACAGAGCATTAGGTGAAGAGGGAGCTAGCTGGTCTATTGAGAGAAAGTTGTGCTATCAGTTCCTACCCAACAACAAGATGAATTTTAACTGTGCAGACTAACTGCCGTGTTCTGAAAGTGTGAAAAACTGTGACTCATTTATTAGACTTCAGTTAAAATAATAATAATTTTAAAAAATGCTTAAATTAGTTTGGTCATTGGAATTATTTAAAGTCCCACAGGTTTAAAACAAGGGCTTGTGAAGACCTATGTTTCCTATATCAAATAAGAATCTGCCTACCTCTTTGCTAACCTGTGACTTGCATGCCCTTCAGAGGTTTGGCTGATGCTGAAGTGGCTACCCAGGGCAGTTCAGCCTCCTATGGATTGGGACTTTGGGTACTGTGCTGAGGGAATAGGACAACATGGCTGACTGCAAACTATGATTGTCAGAAAAAACTGTTATTTCCAAAGAGAAGAGGTGTTGCAGTATTATATGGAAGAAAGATTTCAGAACATCTTTTCTTGGTCACTCAAAGTCTCCTTAAATCATCTTCCATTTTGCCTTTTCCAAGCTGCTCCGTTGCAACTATGTCTCCCTTTCATGAAAAGCATCTTGTGTCCTTTTGTCATATGAGCCTCATAACTACCTTTGTCTACTCTTTTACTAGGGGACCCTCCCTTCCAGTTCCACTTCCCTTCTTGCACACAGCATAAGTTTCTGAGCAGGCAGTAAACCCAAAAGGAAATTATTTAGTTATCCATCAAGAAGGCAATGAGCCCAGCTAGCAAGAGAGTCAGCTGGAAAGGCTGAAAAATGTCCAGGAGTCATTTCTTGTGACTCCACAGTGAGATGAGACCTGGACATAGTACACCTACATCTTCAGCCACAACTCTTCCTCATCATGTGTGCAAAATCCAGGTTCATGTGCCAGAGACAAGACACAGCTTAGTCCAGTTAGGTGCTTCATTTTGATGAGTGGAGAACCAGGACTTCAAGAATTCTCACTGAATGCCCTGACCTAGTCTTCCCAACTAGGCTGGAAGTTAATGCAGTAGAGCACAAAACTGTCTTCTATTATGGGCTTTTGCACCTGCAGCCAGGGTGTCAGCTACAAATATAATTAGATATCAATTTTTATTTTAATACATTTAATTTTTAAGAGTAACCCTACCATAGGCAACTGTATGGTACATACAGAAGTAGAAGATAGGTAGTAATATTCAAATGGATGAACATTTTTTTCCCCACCTAACAAGATGTCCAGGAACTAGGTGGTTGCCCTGATGATACATATCATATGATGATTCATATCTTTTGATATGAAGAGGATAAATCTGTGTAAGATAGGCAACCTGTTTCCTCAGTGGCTTGTTCCTGGAGCCCAGTGTGTCAGACTGCATACTTCAGCAGTAATAGTAGAGTTCTCTTTTTTGTTGTTTGCGAGATGGAAAGATGGCAAGGGGATGATGTTTCAGTGCCAGACTTGTTTACCATTTTTCTTCCATGTCATCTCTTTCCATTGGCTTCTTCTTAAGAAGAAGTTTTCTACAAAGTCATTTTGAAACTGGGTGGAGTTTTGCAAGATAGCGAAAGCCAAAGCACGTAGTGATTGCACTGGGTTTTAGGAGGATCCTGTGCGTCCTTGGTTAATCTTTAGTATATGTCTCTCAGCATGTGGAGCAGTTACATGAGAAGGAAGACTGCTGGCTGTGGCTTTGAATGAGAGTTTTGGGCCACTGAATAGAAACATCAGTCTTTGAAGCAGTTTTGGGAAGACACTTCCCATCTTGAAGTCTGCAAATTTTATCTGTGGACAGGAGATGTGTCTGATACCTCATCCTGATGATGTGCTTCATTCTGCACAAGGTACAAGGTGATCTTCTACCTGTAAAGGAGATAGTATAGTAAGGCTGTGAAGAGAGAAGCATGTCTCTAATTTCTCTACCATAACACTTTGGGTCCTTCACTTCCTCAGGAACACATAAATAATGTTTTCCATGCTGCTGTCCTTTCTGTTTAACTAGCATCACCATCTCCACAAGACCACTGCATCCAATATGCTTGACTCCTTCCAGTCCAGTACTGAATGTTGCAGTCTTGCTAATGAGATTATGAGATTTATGATTGTAAATCTCTAAGCCTCACTGTAAACCCTTCAACTATTGTAATGCCTTTTATCTTTAAGGAGAAATCATTGGTTATTGGTAGCATGTCTTGCATTCAAATGGGAAAATCCTTTGGAAGTATGACTTTACTCCAAGGTATTCCTGTTCTTTGAAGAAATAAATTACTCTCCTTTGCACAAAAATCATGAACTTGTCTATTTATGATAGATAAGAGAAAGCAAACATGAAAACAAGCAGATCAAAGATGTACATAAGTTTTTAATCTTGTCCTTTCCCCTTCAAGAACATGTAAAAAAAGAACTGAGACATTTCATTCGTTTAAGTAATAATAATGGTAAAAATGGAAACACAAGCAATTTCTGATGCAGGACATTATGGCTCTTGTCTTGCTGTATGTTATCAGTCTGTCTTTGATTTACATTAAAGAACCAAATAGCTTGCAAGAAATGTTTCCAACTCTCATCTGATCCTTTTACTTAAGGGAGACTGTGAGAAAAATGAACCGCAGGAAGACCTGTTATAACTACGAGATACTCACTCTCATGCAATAATTAGTTATGCTGGAAAGCTCATATGTAAATCTCATATGATAGCTAAGATTGTTTTCACCTCTGTGGCTAGATCTGAAATTGCTCTCTGCTTTCAATATTGCATGCATTTTGACAGCCTTCCATGTCTTTTCAATCCAATAAGCTTACTCTCTAAATTTAATTCAGTGATTTTAATTGAATCTGAAGAACAAAGTGGTAATTTATTAGTCATATCTGTATGGTGATTAGGTCTCAACTTATAAACTAACTCCAGCTTCCTTCCATTTTTGGCTTCATGCTCTCACCCCCTCCAGCTGGAAACACTCCCTACTGACTGGCCTTTCTGAACTCTGATACAGGCAGCATTCCCAGCCTGGAAAGTTGAATGTCTTCTGAGTCACCAAAAGCCCTAAGTCTCTCTCCTGTCTAGCAACACATGGCTGGAAACATGGATGGGGAGAAGAAGTGAAAGGAAGAGTTCAAGTGGTGACAAATTGGGATGAACTGTATTATGAACTGTTAAAAAGCTGACAAGAAAACATTGCAGTAGGTGTTGCTGCCTGAAGGTGTATGAGACAGGCATGAAAAAAATGGGGAGTGCCCAGAGGAGGGTCACCACAATGATCTGGGGATAGGAGCACGTGGTACCTGAGGAGAGGTGAAGGAAGCTTGGCTTGCTAAGCTGGGAGGAGAGCAGAGGAGGAGGGGGAGGAAGGGCTCTGCTTCCAGCCTTCAGCTGCATAATGGGTGGTCAGAGAGGAGGTACACAGGATGATGGTCACAAATTACAGCAAGGGAAATTCCATTAGTACATTTAGAAGAGAAAAATGACTGAGATTGGTTAAGCATTGGAACAAATTATCTGCAGAGGTTGTGAAATTTCCCTTCCTGGAGATACTCAAAACTTGACTGAACACAACTTTGACTTTGAAGTTGAGCCTTTGAGCCTTGAGCAGGGAGTGGGAGTACATGACCTCTCAAAGGCTTTTCCAGCCTATGAGTCTGTCTCCAGATGGCCTTGTTGCTGGGTTAGCACAAGTGAGCAACCAAGTCCTTGGAGCACTGATACGGGCAAAAGCTCCATAGCACAGGATGCAGAGGTCGCTCTGCTGAGCAGTGATGGTATGAACGACCCCCACAATGTTTCCAGCCAATTGCAAGGAGCAGACATGTCCATCTTCAACATCTGAGAACAGGGTATTTTGCTGTTATTACATGTTTTTATCCTGAGTGGCTATGACCCTGCCAGCACAGTAAAAGTGTTTTGGAAACATGAGAGAGCAGTCAGAAACATCATGTGGGAAGCAATTTATGGTCCACTGGAAGAAAGATAGAAAGGCGAGGAATGAGCAAATGGTTCTGTATGGATAGGGTGTTACTGCAGGACTATATAGTGCTTTACCTGCAAGAACTACAGGTGCTTTCACCTCATTTTTATATCTTGCATTGCTTTTCTAAAGTAGGCAACTCTGCCTTGCAGGAAAAAAGGAGAGATTTTTCACAGTTTTTTTGTGGTTAACAAATTAACAGCTCACTTTCAGAACTTACATCTTGCTGAAGATCGTGAACTATTTATGGAGCAATGTAAGAATAAAGTTCAGTGTTCACTCTGCTTACTGCCCAGTATTTTTTTTTAAGTGTCATTGAGAAACAGAGAAGGAAGAAGTAGGTTACCCAAAAAATGGAGTTGGTACATTCGTTGCTAGTCACTGCTGTAGTGTAGCACCAGGATGGGCTCACATGCAGTCTCCACTGCAACTCTTATCAGAGTAGCTTTGCCTCATCTGCTCTGAGTTACCAGCAAGCATAGAACACCTACTGTGGCCTTATTATAAATTATTATGTTTATATTTATATGCTCTCCTGTTCCATGTAGAGTCATTTCAAACTATTAAGAAGCATAGGGAGAAAAAAATTATGATTTCTGCATGAAAAGTTGCTCTTTTCTTAAGAGTGAATTTTCTATTACAGCGCCGGCTTGGAGATGCTGCAAAGAAAGCAATCAGCAAGCTGCAAGTCAGAACGATCAGGAAAGGTGACAAGGTAATTTTTCAAAATGCTGGTTACTAAATGAAACTCTGTGCTGAGGATTCTTTCAAACCTCTGGGACAACGAGGCAGAATAGAAAAGGCAATTGCTTATTTAGCTGCTGTGTCCTTCAGGTGGGGAAGGAATGCTGATAAGCAAGTTATGAGTGGAATGGAGTAGAGAAAGGCTGATTCAGTAGAGACGCAAAAAATCCTAAAAGTTAAAATATGCTAACTAAATCTGCATACTTTCCAGTGCAAGTTTCCAGCTGGAAACATGTTGTAGCTGGAAACATGTAAAATCTAACTTGATAGTCTTGCAATGCATTACTGGATTCACAATCTGCTTCAGCGACTGTTCTGCTTTTACACATAGGATCTTGTGTGAAGAGATTAGCTAACAAAGTGAAAAAATGAAAATGATGAATATTCTCTTTCCTGTAGGAAACTGAGCCAGACTTCGATAACTGTGCTGTTTGTATTGAAGGCTACAAGCCCAATGACGTTGTAAGGATATTACCTTGCAGGTAAGTTGAAGGTCCTTTGAGCTCTTAATAATCTCTCTACTTCAAGACAGTTTCTGTTCTCACAATTCCAAGATGAGGAGATTACCTGAGAGCTTGGGGAGGGAAGGGTAAGTTTGTTATTTTGATCTATTCAAAATCTGTTGGTAAAGATATCTGAAATGCCTCTTTATTCAAGGTGGAGTGAAATTAGTGTTAATGGTGGTGAGACCCTGAGAGTTTAGTATGGTAGTCAGAAATTTTGTCTGATCTGGACCTTTTTTGATTCCTCTGTTTTCTTCAATTTTTATTTTATTTTAAGCAGTTCTGAATAAATGCCTTAGGAGGATCTGACTTCAGTGAGCCCTGGCCACAGCAGCCAGGGATAGAGCAGGTTCCTGCTCCCTGTGGAGCTACTTCTTTTGCTGTCCCAGGCACTGAGAAAGGGATGACTTTTGGTAAAAAAAAAAAATCCCTGGCCATAAAAGAGATATGCTGAGTAGAAACAGTAAAGCACAGTGAGAAGAAGAGTTTTTCAGCTTATTCTTTCTTCCTTTTCCCCCTTGTGTCAAGATGCCCTGTGCACAGGAACACAGCCTCTTGCCACCCCTAACAGCCGCATTCATCTTTGTGCTATGGTATTGTCATTGTGGAGTGTTAGCTAATGAAGGGTTTCTCTAACAAAATCAATTTTGGGGGAGATTTCCTAGGAATAGTGTTTCCCCCAGGAGAGCAACAGCAAGTGTTTGATTTCTCTAGATATGTGACTCTCAAGAGCAGAGATTTTTTTTTTTCTAATAGAGTTTCTTCTCCTGCATCATGTTCACTGGCTTGAGAAACCGAAATACTTGTTTATTTTCCTGCTATGCTGTTCCCTAATAGATATTTGAATGTTACAAGCTGACAATTTCTGTTAATTCATGCAATTCATTAAATCTCTTTACTGCCATCACTAAATGGCAGACAAAAAGCAACAGATTAATCATAAACTTGACCTACTGTAAATCCCCCACAATGAGAAATTGCATGTGAACTCTTTTTTTTTTTTTCACAAACAGACACAAACACATCATCTCGTGAAGCAGAAACACAGAAAAATGAGAAATTACCAGAAAATGGTTTGACATCAAGCCTGTTTGCATAGAAGCAGAATAAAGCTTGGAAATTTTGCATGATAGAGACAGGCAGTGTTTGGAGGTAGTTATACAAAACCTTAAAATGTCTAAGCTTTAGCTTTCACTTGTGTGTCACCTCATAATTCAATAAGACTTTGTCATCCACAGTGTTGAGTCAAGCAGAGTGAATAGGAAACACACAGTTAACAGGTGGTATTCAATTCTTGGCTGACTTAAAAGGTCACCTAGAAAGTGACTCATGCTAAAAGAGTAGAAGCCACAGAACTGTCTTGTAAAATACTCACAGTCTGAGGCTCAGCAGTTTGGAATTACAAAAACTCATCTTTCTCAAGCAGCTACTTCACAAACCCTGGCTTTCCTGCTGCACAAATTGTGAGGGCAGTGTTTTACATGTTTGCATAGGTTTGAACTTCTGAAGCATGAAATGGTTCTTTCTGCTGTTGTCAGTCTCATCTCCTCATACACAAAAAAAAAAAAAAAAAAAAAAAGTGGATTAATTTCTGTCTCTGTGAAGTGAGTAGGAGTGTGTTATATCTTGATAAAGACCTACAGACTCTGTAGTTCTCTTCCTCTGACGTCCTCATTTAAACTGTGTGCAGTTTCTAATATGAGAACCTCATTAGGCTGCTGTTTAATAAGAGGTTGGCATGTCACCAAGCCTTACAGAAGCCAGCACCATATGACACCAGTGCTGGCCAACCTTAGTGTTTCTTGGGTTGCACATGAAAGGTGCTACCCTGTAGTGCAGGTAGTACTGGGAAAGCCACTGCTAGCAGGCACACTCTTTATAAACCCTGTATATCCTGAGATTTCTTTTTAAGACTAGCAGAGCCTGAATCTTTTTAGAAGTTGACACCAAGAGTCTACCAGGCAGTATTGAAGTAGATGAGCTCTGAATTCAAATAGATACAGTTTACCTGACACTTAGGTTGTTTCCCCAAATGTCCTCTCTCCTGCTGGCACTGGGGTAGGCTGTAGCTATGTATCCCACCCTGGAAAGCTTGGAGGAGAATTCCAGTGAAATTGTGCTTCTTCCTCTCTGTCCTCTTCAGGCAGCTCCCTCAACTGACTGCATTAATAAACTTCACTCTACAGAGTGCTTTAAATAAATAAGGAATGACACTTCATAAAAAAAAAAGTGTTGACTTGCAGCTGGTTTTGTGTTTAATGGTAGCAAACATCACTGAAGTTGTCTTTGAGAGCACTGACATAAGACCAAATGTAACCAAGTTTGTTGTTCCCAGAGTGACATCTCTTGTCATAGCACTAGTTCATTCTGCTTGTCTTCCATCTCCAGCTTCAAAACGCCATTGTCTTTTCTTCTCTAGCTTTGGAGAAGTTACTGGTGCTGCTGCTCCTTTACTGTGCCTTTTACTAAACTTTTACTAACTTTACTAACTTTACTAAACTTCTACAGAGAGGCAAGATATTTCTTTCAACCTTCTCTCTACTGAGTTCCTCATAAGCTCTTTTTGTGGTGGTTTCATTTTTGTTGCCAATAAACACTCTCTCTGACCCCATTCCAGCTCGTTCTCTTCCCCTGAACCTTCATTCCGTGAACAACTGTGATTTCAGAGACTGCTTAGCTCTTGATTTCTCTTTTTATTCGCTTCCTGGAAAAATTATTTCATAGCACACATTCTTCCCTTTGATTCTTTGCTCTCACCCTCATCATCATCTTCTTTTGTCTTTCCTTTTTCCTTAAAAGTAAACAAATCATACCATACATGCCCCTAATATCCAACCCTATTCTTGTTGGGTATTACAGTTCTGCTCAATCTCTCACCAAAACCCTTCTCAATCCTCTGCTTCAGCCCTGTGCCTAATCTGGGCAACTGATGCTCTTACTCGGGGTCCCTAAGGATGTACCTCTCTGCATAGGTGAGACTAGGCGTAGAAGGTGGGAGGAGAACAGTTTCCCTTTACCTGCAGAAAAAGCTTCTCAAAATTGGTGGCAAGCTGCAGGCTCTACAATGGTTTTACTACAATCGTTATTGTCATTTTGGGCTGAGCTCAACATACCTTTTTTTTTTTTTCTTGTATGATTAAAATTGCAGATTAAAAGAAAATGTAAATACATTTCAAACAAAAGTAATCTCCATTTAAAAAATAGAAATGCTATTTAGATAATAGTGAATGGAATGCTCTGGGATTTTGAGGTTCTTTGTGCTCTGTGAGCACTACGCTGCCATGTACAGCCACAGAAGAGTGCAGGAGGGATCCCAGGAGGCCACCACCTCTGGAATAGCACAGGGGCACTGGCACGCTCGTGTCGTTCTTGAGAGCTTTTTCCAACACACTCTGCAGTCTCCTGGGATGAAGTCTGCAAATTCCCCTGATAATTTATTGCAGTGCTTCATTACCCTGACTGTGGAGAGGCCTCTCATTGAGTAACATGGATCTCACTTGCTGCAGTTACACACATAATTGTTCCTCTTATCCCTAGGAGAGGTGGAGAACAGTTGTTTCCTTTCCCCTTATGAAAGCCTTTTTGTATGAGGTTGTTACAACACCTCCTCGCCTTCCTCTCTGTCAACTAATTAATTACAGTTCTTTTGAGAAACTTTTCAATTCATCCAAATCAACACAGTTTTGCCAGGCATGTGGTTGCACACAGCAGGAAAAAAATTGTGTTTTTTTCTAGGTTTAACTTTGATTGTCAAAGCCATGTCCCGAGCCTGGGCTTGAAACATCTCTCTTACTGTCTCCCTGAATGGGTCATTGCTTCTGAACTCATCCATGATGCCTCTGTCCTCTCCTTCCATTTAAAGCTTGCATCAGTCAGAACCACAAAGGGAGAAGGACTTCTGTTGCAGCTGATCTTTCTACAATGTTATTTTACCATGTGGTGGTGGAATACTTGCAGTTGCTCTCTCATCTTACCTTACCTTGTGCTGACCCTTGTTTTGCCTAAATTTGGATAATAAACCGATCAGGACATCAAACAACTGACAATTTTTTGAAAGCCATAAGCATGTACATAGTGTTACAGCTAATAACAAAGAAAATAAACTTTCAAATACAAATTTGCAAAGCCCGACTCTGTGCCTCTCGGCACAAATGTTTGCATGTTCAGAATAGATACTGTGAGAGCTCTAACTGTATAATGCAGTACAAAAATTTTAAAAGGAAAATCTTTATCTGATTTTCAATAACCTTCAATTTTTCTGTAGATTTGTGTCGAACAATCAAGTTCCTTCTGTGGTACATACTTAGTCTGAAATTAGCAGCTTCGTAATAGACTGTGCTACATTAGTATTGAGAAGTGCAAAGTGACACAATCTGTCATGTATTTAAATTACTTGGCATTGTTAGGATTTATTTTAGAATATTATTTTTTAAGCCAATTTTGGGAGCACTGAACTTCAGTTTTCAAAGTCTTTCAGGCATGAAAGTTCCAAGCTTTTGGGGATGAACAAGCATGACAAAATTCTGTAAAATGTACCTCAGTTTGACTGAGGCTTTCAAAGCTGGAATGTGAAAACAAAAAGGGATTCTCTAGTCTATGATAAAATGTTTTGGTAGATATTATATTTTATTTTTTTTTTCCAAAACAGATTTTGGAAATCTGGGGGGTTTTTCTGAGAGAATAAGTATCTCAGATTTTGTAAATGTGCTGATTATTTTGGTACAAACATGCTTCAGATGTTTGCCAATAAACATATTTATTTATGAATTTGATGATGTAATTAAAGAAAAGCAACCACTATCAATCACCATTATTTCAAATACCTGAAAGGCAAGACACTGACTTTCGGTATTGTCCATGAATTAACACACACAAGAAATTCTGCTGGTTAGACTACTAAATGTAAAATTACACATGCCTGATAATTGTATCTTTATGCTTTCCCCTATTCAGAATACTTGTCTGATCATGTGCTGAATATGTCCCTCCTAAGATAAAAGGAAGGAATTGATATGCAGGACAGAGACCAAAATCTGCTACGTTGTGCTGTTATCCATTAAGTCAGATCTTGCTTGGAGCTGTGAACTTTAGTAGCCTTAGTAAAGAAGTGGTTCAAACTTCAAGTTTCAACTTCACGATTCTGAGATTTCCAACAGTGTTGACTTTGAATTTCTAGTGTTATTTAGGTCTAAAGTCCACTGGAAAGCCAAAGAGCTACTATGTGGGCTGACAGCATGTTAGAGCTAGGGTTGCAAATTGCTGTTGGTGAAAGTGCACCTCAGTATCTTCCATCGAGCTGAAAGTGCATCTTGTTATGTGAGAGAGAGCTGCGACCCATTCAGCTGAATAAGTGGCACTTAAATATTTAAAAATAATTCGGTACATTAAGTGATCCTGGCTTTCTCAAAGGTTGCATTTCCTTGTAGAGGCTGGTATGTGCCACACTCCAGACAGATCCTTAGAATCAGAATTGTTTAGGTTGGAATAGGACCTGTGAGGTCAAGTCCAATCACAAACCCAGCAGTGCCAAGACACCACTAAACAATGCTCCCAAGTGCCAATTCCACACATCTCTTAAATGCCTCCAGAGGTGGTGCTTCCACCACTTTCCTGGGCAGTCTGTTCTCAGGTCTTACCACACTTTCAGTGCAGAAATGTTTCCTAGTATTTCTATAACAGAACATGCTCACAAGAGAGGATATAATCTGTCAGTCAGGTAAACACACACACTAAATATTTCTGTAGGTAAAGTCTAAGAAAAGTGGTGCCCAGAAGCCAAAGGGTTCATGTAGTTGCTTAGTGGTCACTTCAGACCTAGAACAGTATTATCAACAACTCCTTCAGGGCTGGAATTGTATAGAATCTCTCTCATGGGCGGTTTCTAAGGAGCAGGGAAGTCAAGGAGCATGTTTTAAAAAGAATCATCCTGGTTTTTCTGTTTAAATGAAAAGTATTTTTTTTCACTCTATTTATTTTCCTCATGCCTCTCTCCTGAAAAATACTAGACCCTCAATGGCTTCACATGTAAATTATGTATGATTAGATTTGTCTGTAGAAATATCAAGAAACACTAATGTGTTTTTTACCTTTACCAGCAAGCAGCTTTTGTTTATTGACAGCCTTTAACATTTAAATAGTATGGGGCTTGCTGATGCATGTTGTGTATTTTCCCTAATCCTCTAATTACATAGGTCATCTATTCCAAACACATTTAAATGTGCACATTTGCTTGAGATGCTGCAGGAATAATTTTAGCCTTGTGAGCATAGGATCTAGTTTTGCAGTCCAGAGGTCACAGACTGCACCAACTGAAATACTCTCACTTTACTGAAATCAGAATCATCTGGTAGTAAGTGGTGAATTGTGCTGTGGTGCATTTGAATTAAGATATCCTGGTTTTCATTGCAGGCATCTTTTCCACAAGTCCTGTGTAGACCCCTGGCTGCTAGACCATCGTACCTGCCCGATGTGTAAAATGAATATTCTAAAAGCTCTAGGGATTCCGGTAAGCACATTGCAGAGCAGCTGGTTGGGGCAAAAGGGCAACACCAGCTACTTGGATATATCCTTAGCCCTTTGCCTGTCTGTTCCCATCGTACTCTTTTTGCCATGGTGTTGATTTATTAATTGATTTATTAAGGAAAGTGCAGGCTGAAATGTCTGACTCTGCCTCTGTCCTGCACCTCACTTCTGTTAGGGAGGAAGAATGTGTGCATGGGGGTTGGTTGGGTGTTGGGATTTGTGTGTCTGTGGTTGCAGGCTTTATGGAACAGATTGTTTCCTGGTGTTTTGGTGGATTTATAGATTCTTTCATTTGTCTTTTAAATCAGGACTGGATTTATTTTTTTAATCATGCTCTCAGTTCAAATCTCAAAGTAGAAGTCTGCAAATAAAATTTTCTCTGCTTTAGTGGTCAAGGACAACTAATTGCTCATTCTGGGGAACCAAATCTTTTTTCTGTCAGATTTCTCTTGAAGTGTATCTGGAGCAAGATCTGTACTCCTAATTCCAATTAAGGGGTATTTCCCCCCGTAACTGTGCATGTGGAGTATGTGCAGTAACAACACATGACATACAAGAAATTGTTATGCTCTTTGTTATTTGGAACATTCGATGTGGTTAGAAACTGCCAAAGCAATTGATCTTTTTAAGGGGCATGCTTGCATTCAGATAGTGCATGTCCTGTTTGCCATACAGTTTCCCAACAGGAGCTATCACAGAGCTCAGGGGCTTCAACAGGAAGAAGTGAGTGAGTCACTCTCTCCCACTGTGCGAGGCCTGCCACATGACAGTGGAGTTCAATTCTGACACACCACCAGTTGATGAATGAGCAGGTGCCATAAATACCCTCCCAAGTTAGAGATGGTGTCATGCCAGTTCACATAGGAAAGAGCTATATAAAGTAAAGCAGCTCACGTGAACGTACTGTGGGAGCTGATACAGCCATTTCCCAAGGGTTCACTTTCATGGAAACTAGGAAGCAAGCTGCTGCAGAAAGAGGTTCCACAGCAAGTGATGTAGTTCGTTTTTGCTGAAGTAGGCAGATACGTTGATCAACCTAATATAATCCAAACTGAAAGCATGCGATGCGAAAAATTAAGTAGAGCATTGTAGTTAGGTTAATATGTTGTTACAGTTCAGCTACTTTTTCTGTTAAACGTGTACATTGTCTTTAGAATATTGTATGATGATACAACTGTTCAATCAGAATTTGAGATGAAAGGCCAGGATGAAGGCTAGCTCTGCCATTCACCACGTGGGCACCTAGGCTTAAACGCAAGACTTTTTTCCCGGGGTTCCATGTCTCAGTTCACAGGCCTGCCAGTGAGCAGTTGTGCAGGATTCTGAAACCTCTTCTCCATACCCAGTATATTGTTCCATGGCTTCCACGCCATTTCTGCTCTCACGCTTGTCCATTCACATTTTTTCCCAAGCATTTTGTTAACGTGCTGTTTAACGTGCAGCTTCCTAATCAGAGGATATAATGCAAATCAGACCACTGCTTTCTGGAGCCCTGCAGTAAGATGTTAGAGGCTTACAGAAAGTTTAATGCTGTTAGATTTTACAACCAGAATGTGTCTCTCACTGGCTTCACTGACAGCTGCTGAAGGCTAACCACGTCCACAGGCTGTCTGAGGCTGAGCACAGCAAGGGAAAGGGAAAACATGCCCAGAGGCCATGTCTAGAGGTTTTGGTTTACATGACTGGCTTTCACTACATATGAACACTCTGTAGTGGCAGGTATACAACCAAATTGCCAGGTATAATTAAAGTACCATTCAGTTTCCTCAGACATCATTTCTACTCTCAAAGCTCCCTGTTCTCTCTCTACTACAGAGCAGAAGGGGGAATCCATCCTGCTTCCCTTACTTGACATGGAGTTTCTGTGGAAACAATTGTAGTGTTAAAGATACTGCTGTAACCTACATAAACAACTGGTTCAAGATTCCCAAATCAGCCTCAGTGTTGCTCTGTCTTAGCACTAAAAAATAAAGCACTTGAATGTTAATATTCCACCACCAAAGTTTGTTTTTTGTTTAAGGGATTTTATTGTATGAATTTCTGTAAAAATTTCCCTAAGACAACAAACTGAAAACAGCCCTCTCCTTCTTTTGGAGGAAGCATACTGGCTCCCACCCGCGTGAATCACTGGTTAGATTCATGAAGGGAGAGCCTTACCCCTGAGAGGTAACTTACAGTAGGAACTGTTGTCCATGGGAACCTGGGGCAGATGGTAGCCTTTCTGTCTGGGGTTCTCTGACTGACAGCAAAAGAAGTGCAAGTCTGCAAGCATCTGTTACCTTGAGAGTTAAAAATCCCTATACTGCTATCAGTTACTCCTCTTCCTCTCTTTTCATTGTCTTGTGTTGCTAAAATGTACCTCAACTCTTGCTTCTCCATCTCCTACCTTATTACCCTCTCCTGTTTCTCCTCTGCCCAACCTCTGTCCTTTCGAGCTCCTGTCCTGGTGTCACTGCTCCTGCTCTGCCCACAGGACCTGTTCTCCACCTACACAGAAATGGCGTGTCCTCACCCTTCTCACAGCCCAGCACCAGCTGAGGGCAGCCCAGGATGGACGTCGTTCCTGAGGGGTGATGTCCTGAGGGTCTCTCAGCACACGTGAACTGATGTTTTTAGAGGGCCATGGCTTAGCCCGGAGTTTGTGGGTCACTGTGAGAAAAGATGCTCCTCCAAAGAACCTATAAATCTCTAGGGCTTCTCAGTGAGAAGTGGCAAGCATTTCTGTAGAGTGGATAAAGCAAATTACCATTCCCTGACCACATTCTTGAGTCCTGCTGAGCCATCCTGTTTGAAATTTCCACACACAGAAAAGCAGCGTTAGGCAGGCATCAGTCTCTGATGAGATACTTGAGTGTAAATTTGCTAAAGTCCTTTTGCAGGCTTTTACAGTGGGAGGAATAAGGAAATATTGCCATAGGCAGGATTTTTTTCCTGCCAGCTGCATGCTTGTCCTATGGTTGATCTTGAAGACCTGGCTTGTGCGCCTGTGGATATATCGTACGTACTTCATTTAGCAGGAAGACTTGGGATTTTCCGGGAAAGTATTGGTTAAAACCCAAATATCTAAATGTTTCAATTCAGTTCCTATCTAAACTCTCCATTTACTTTGTAACAGAGACTTCAAGTATTATGTGCCCTAAGCCCAGATTCCCCAGGCAGCCGTGAGACACCAGAATGCCTGCACTCATTTTCACGGTAGCTGAGCACCCTAATGCCTTCGCTTTCCTCCTTGGCACTCTGCAGCTCCAGAGCATTATTGACTAACCATCTATCAGCAAAAGGTTACCCTAACCTTTTCCACTTTCTCCTTTGCTGGTGAATCCATCTCAGACTATGCATCTTTCAGCTGTAATAATTGAAATGGGTTATCAGTGGAAGTGCATTTCACTTTAAAAGAGCTATTGGGATGATCAAATCTCATAAAATAGTTTCCCTCTGCTTCTCCCCCTTTTTTGCAAATATCTGCTGGATATGCAGTCAGCTGCATTTTTGGCAGCAGACTGTGTGACTTGAAGCTATTCTGTAAGAGCCTTAGCCAAGCCCTCAGAAGTCAATACAAAACCTTCCCTTGACTTTAGTGGAATTGTGCTCTCAAAGCACTTACGTGCAGGGAACGAGTGAAACCCATATAATTAAACTTAGCAAATGTATCCGTGTCACTCTGGCAGCAAAAGCCATAATGTGGGTGGGGGTTTTTGTCTGATCAGTATTTCATATCATTAGTTTTATAGCATGCTATTTAGTTTGGGGCATTTTTTTCCAAGTAAAATGATTCAGGAGTAAAGGGATTAATTATATCAAGCAATACATTTTTTGCATCTTTTATGTTTGGTTTGGCTTTCAATTTTAATCCCCGCTTTTTAAAGGTTTAAAACTTTGTGATAAAACCCCATTGTAGGAATAACTGGAACCACAGCAAAGGAGAGAAAACTGATCCCATGGGGAAAAACAAAACAAACAAACAAAAAAAATAACCAGAAATAGTTGTCCCTATAGTAGAAAAGAAAAACAGGCCTTTTTTTTACACTGCCATCAAATGCAAATTTAAGTTAAAAATTAAATTTGGAATACATTTTTTTATAATAGGTAAGAGTGAGGCAAAGAGTGCTACATCTAAGGGATAATTTTAGATCCCTGTACTACATATAAATGCTTGGTGTTTCATTTAAAAAAGTACAGGCTCAATGAGTTTCATTAAAACTTGATATAGCTGAATGTGTCTTTATCCCAGTTCTGAGGACTTCTTGCTGCTTATGGATTAGACTGGAGCTAGACAACAACAATTATAGCTTTTATTCCAAACTTTAGTCTGTGGATAAAAGATTGTTTAAATTGCCTGCCTTTTTCATTAAGAACATTTATTAAAAATTGCTTATGAGATAGCAACCATCAGCCAGGGAATGCATGTAAAAAAGAGAAAATATGTGAATTTCCTCCTTCTGAAAAAAAAAAAAAAGTAAGCATATGGTAACCTTCTGTGCCTGAATTCAAAGGGATTTTTCTTGTGCTTAAAGTTAAGCCTCTCCTTAAGCCTTTTCTGTATTATATTTTGCTTAGTTCCTTGGTGCCTGCTGTTGCAGATAGGCAGGTAGTGAGATTTTCAAAATTGCCATCCGAACGCTGGATTTCCAGTCTAGCAGCTAAAGCCCCGTCTCTGCTTAGTGCTGAGGGGGCAATTCATACCTCAGAGTATGGGATGAATCACGCAGCAAAATTGTCTGAAACCATAGAAGTTAAAGGAAACCTAAGTGACTGGTCCAGATTAGCTGTCTGATTCCTGGAAAAATAAAGATAAATGGGAGGAACTTAATTTTACATTTCCTAGGTTAACCAGGTGTCTGCATATTACAGCTCGGTTTTGCTATGTCCCTCTGTCATTGGTCTCACTAAATCACACAGCTATGAATCGAATAATGCTGTTCAAATTCCCATTATTGCTTGTTTGTTTCTTTTCTCATAATTTTATTTTGTAGGAAATAGTGTATTAGCAAAGGAAATAATCTTTTGACATTTAGAAACTTGTCTTATAAGCAGCTTTAGCTTTTAGTTTTGCAGCTTTTTATTTTGCAGCCCACACGTAGATGCACCCACAGGCAGTTCCCTTGAATTCTTATTCCTGGAAGCCCTGATATTGGCTCTATAAACTGTATATTTTGGGAAAAGATAATCATTCCCCTTCAGCTGCTGTCTCTTTACATTTGTGATCTGACTCAGCGATACGCCTGTGTTGAGCAGATCATATCAATACGTGAGTTACTTTTTTAACGTGCACTCTTCCAAACCCTTTTAAAAGTATAAATAACAGCGTTTAGCAATTGTAGGTGACACAGTTTAATACTCCGTATTTCCATGGCATACTTTGGTTCTCTCTTCCGATAGATTGTACCAAGTTTTAAGGCGTGTTTATTCATTATACGTTGCCAATTTCAATACTGAAATAAAGCGGCAAGCTCTGACTAAGCGGGAACAAGTAAATTCAATCTTTTTCTCAGGTAGAAGCTCGATTTCCTGCTTTTTCTTCCCATTAGCCAAACGCGGATTGCATGGATGATATACCTCCAGACTTGGAAGCATCCATAGGAGGACCTCCAACCAACCAGATAACGGGAGCCAGTGACATAACAGTGAACGAGAGCTCTGTAGCCCTGGATCCCCCAGCGCGGACTGTGGGAGTACTACAAGTCATCCAAGATGTAGACTCCTTTCCCCAGGTCGGGGAGGGTAACTTCACAACGAGCAGTAAGTTCCAATTTCTGGCAGAATTTGCACAGAAATAAATGTTTAGAAACCCAAATAACAAACTCATCTCTAGCACATGGCCTTTGAGGGCTTTTCACTGAAGCAATGGCCTTTAACCCCAGCAGGAATCTTCGAGGTGAGTACTGGATTGATGGTCAGAGTCCCTGTACTTGAAAACCTAAAATAACACTGCTAATTTGTACAAAAAGGAAAAAAAAAAAAAGGAGAATTGTGTATGTTTTCAGTGTGTTCAGTTTTCGCTTGTGTAAGGGGCACCGTTTGAATGAGTAATTCTCAAAATGTCTACACGTCTCTCTCTTCCTAAAAATTATGTTCTCTGTTGAAAATCTACTTCTGACAGTTTAAAAAGAATGTTGTCAGCTGTTTTGAGTGACGACTGTGCCAGTCTAAAATTCTCATTTTTAGATGAAATAGCAGATCAGTAGAAAATACCTATCTGTTTGATAGCAATTGGTGTGTTGACAAGACTTACAGAAAATCATCAGATATACTTGAAGAGAGGTAGAAGAATGTAATAAAATATAGATTTGTATATGGAGTTAGCATAAGTTATAGGAAAAAATATATTTTCAACCATTTCTAGGTACTGCTACAGGCCTGGGCATGAAAAATGAGACAAGTAGTAATATGATGTGTTAAAGGTAGGAGACACATGACAGAACTAGGATGAAATGATTTTACATTAGCCTCCTTACTCTGTGGAGAGACTTGATAATCGCATTTTCCCTGGTATTGTAGCCAGTGTCATGGCAGCCAAAGCAACTACTAGAAATGCTGGAC
This sequence comes from Serilophus lunatus, assembly GCA_013399895.1. Lineage (NCBI taxonomy): Eukaryota > Metazoa > Chordata > Aves > Passeriformes > Eurylaimidae > Serilophus > Serilophus lunatus. The sequence continues at coordinate 1,209,837 of VXBA01001029.1, read as the reverse complement.
TTGTTACCTTGGACAGAAGCAGATTTTTGAGCTTGTTTTTGTGTGTTGGATTCTGGTTTCTTCCAAAGGTTTGGTCCTTTTATGATCTAAGTAGTGGACCCAGTGAGGAGTGAGCAGCAAGATTATAAGCCCAGCCGTCTTCCATGGCCAGCCTGTCAGCTGTTGGCATTCAGCTTTCTCAAGTCTCCTTGAGTGCTGGCAAGAGCTGTTCAAAACGTGATGTGACTTTGTTCCTTCCAGTAATTGTCTTTTAAATGCATTTGAGGCTGATTAAACAATGAAGAAAAGATGGTACCACAATGTAAAAAAAACTGGTCTAGACACTGGTCTCCGCTGTGCCCTCTTAGCATTCCTGAAGCAAGTAGCTCTTCTCACAGATATTGATCCTTGCCCTTCTGTTCTTTGCAAGATCTGCTATTAAGGTTGGGAATGAGGGCTGTGGTGTGCCCTTTACACACACAGCTGCATGACACATGCTGAGAAAAGCCAGCAGTCTGGTCCAAAGCCCAGCACAGAGGGAAGTCCATGCTTTTCATCCCACAATCTTGTTGCACTGAGAAGCAGCTCTTCTGATTTCTCACCAGGAATAACAATGGTGTTGAGGCTGCCAGGGAGCACAAGAGCTCAGTAACTCTCCAGACACTCTTCCCTCCAGATTTGTTTCCAGAGTCTGCAGAAGGAACAAACATTTTTAATTAATTTTCCAAGTTGCCTGCTAAGTTAAGTAAATGGGTGAAAAACTTGCTCTGAGCCAGCAGAGTCCTGCAAGGCCTGCAGAGATGCTTTGTTTTGCCTTGATGCCCTCAGTTCGACCCCTTACCCTCCCTTTTTCCCCTTACCCTTAATAAAATCAGGCGGTAGACCCTAAGACTGGACAATCCTGAGAGATGACAGTAGAGCCCATGCACAAGGAACTTGCACCAAGACTGTCTGTCCAGGCATACCAGCAGGAAACCATGGAGTCAGATGTTCATCACCTGAAGAGACTGGCCACATCTGGGGAAGGACTGTGAAAAGGGTTTTTCTCTGATTATCTCCCCTGGAACAGGGTAGGAGAAGAGAGCAGGGAAGGAGAACTAGCAGATGGCCTGAAATCTGTGAAGATTGTGAGCCTCACGCTGTCACAGGGGTGGCTGAGGATGTGCTGCTAAAAACATGCCTTTTCAGTTGCTTTGTGAGGAAAGAAGAGTCCTGAGGAAAACTCAAAGCACACCAGGACCTCCCAGACCCAGCTGTGTGCCTGCCTACGCTGTGTTTGTCACACAGTCACTTGGGAACTCTGATTTAATGTTTGGTAAGCTGTTGTGTCTCATCATGATATGTAGACATGAATCTTCATCTGGATTTCTCATCTCAGAGGGGAATACAATACCTGAATATTCATCAGTGATAGATGTGCACGTTTACCTGCTGTCACCACAGCATCCAAACTGGTGCATTTTGTTCCCAGAAACAGTCATTTGATCCCTTTTTGCAGCAGAGTTGCAGCAAAAAAAAAAGAGGCCTTTGGTTGGGAGTTAGGGATTGAGTTGCAGCAGTGATGGGAATGTCTCTCCAGTTGCCTTATGTGAATTTGGGTGTTCCCTGAAAGGTAGAACTCGGCATCTTAGGCAGCCTGAACTCTTAAGCCAGTGAATGGGGAACATCCAGGACCTTATATATAGTTGGGCTGTGAATCCAAATGCTAACTAAATCAGAGGGCAAATGTAGGCTAAATAACTGGGTCATAGCTGTCATAATAGATGCGACTTTATGGGCATCGTTTCTGTTTATTGTATTCAGGCATTGTATTTCTCACTTCCAGAATGCTCAGCTTGCTGAGCGTGCCCTTTCAGTGAACTAAACTGCCTGGGAATTTGTAAGTGATGACGCTGGTTGCTCCTAGGAATCTCTGCTGAAGTTGCTAGGTTCTGGCCTCTTTATATAGTGTTAGTGACAGGAGCCTACTCCAAGGCTGAATCTGTGCTAGAAGTTTTTCCTCCTCCTGTTATTGAATCTGTGCAGACTGTAAGACTCTGATGCAGTCTTGATGTGGCATCCTGTACCCGCCACCACAAGTCCTTGCATCCTTCCTTATTCCATACAAAGTTCAGTGATCTAAGAGGTAAAGGACTTGCCAGCTTCTTTCCACTTCTGCAATACTTAATTGTTGTTACATTCTTTTTGTCTGTTGATTAATCATTCTGGTATTGTTGTCTTGGTTTGGGTTTCATTTCCCTTTCTGTGTTTCCAGTGATTATTCAGAGCCAGAATAGCTCCCACAGTGTGTCTGGAGGGAGGATATTTCCAGAATATCCTTCACATTGGGTGAAATTCTGTCTCCATGGTGGCAAAGCTCCTACCTACTTCAGTGAGGCCAGATTTTAATTTCTGGAACTCAGCCAGTGCTTTTCTTCTCATTTCTATGTGTATGCTCATCACACATTTCCTCTTCTCTCACTCCCTTTTGCTCCCCATGCTCTTTAATAGATAATTTCTTCCATAGGCCCTTGGGAGATATAGTACACTATGAACATCTGCATGGGACTTCATTTGGGGGCCAGTCCATAGGGTTCCTTGCTAAACCAAGAATGTCCTGTTTAGTAGCACTGAGCACTTGAAAATGGACCAGCAGTTTCTCTCAGCTGCCTTCTACCAAGATCCCAGCCTTCATCAAGTCCCTCAGGTATATCTACAGCCTGAAGTCTGGTATTTAGTCTTAGTGAGTGTTTGCTCTCTGGGGTGGGATTTTGTGTAGGGTCCTGGGATAGCATCTTGCAGTATGTTCAGTCGTAATCACTTGTTGGAAAGGTATTGATGGAAAAATTGAAAAACTGGAGTTGGGGGGAAAAAAAATGGAGACAGAAGGGTGAAAAAATTTCCCGCTCTGCATATGATGTGAGTGTGAGCTGGACTTGGCTAAGATCTGAACTTGAAGAAGCTCTAAGCTACATCAGCTTTGGAAGGTGGATTTGGGATTTAAGGAGGACATTGCAGTATTTAGGTCAGGCTCAGCTGGGATTGAATGATATGGTTAAAAAAGGTCGTTTTCTGTGAAAGTAGCATGTAGATATTCTAAGGGCTATATGGTGACACTTGCAGGTGAAAAGTAGTTACTAATCTTTTCATCTTTTATAGCATCCATGGTTATTTATCTCCCTCAAACACTTGCTAATTTCTGCAGTAGATAATGTGAGTCTTTGCCCTCTCTTTGTAAATACTTCTAGTTTTTCGATTTAGACAAGCTTTCATATTCTGTTCAGTGGGATGTCTCATCTCACTGCATAAGGCCTCAGAAATCCCACTAGTGCTATCTCTGTAGCTGGTGGAAGATCCATAAATAATTCTACTGGAAACATGGGAAGGGCTTTCAGTATGAAAAATGACAAACTCTCCCCCAAGGTGTCATATCACCTGCAAAGTTCACAGAGCTTTGTAGACTGCACAGCAGTGTAGGCAGCCTAGAGAGTACCAGCAGTTCCTTCTCTGCCTCTCATTTTGTTCTTTCCATAAAACCCTGCCAACGTGCAGCTCATCGTGACTGTTAGGACCCTTTCAAATCTCTTTGATAGCTCTTCATTAAATCTATTAATATAACTTTTCAAGTAATTATTTTGATCTGTATATGTCTAAAATGTCTTTATGAAGAATAATCAGCTTTTGGAAGTGGATGGAAATGCATGATAAGAATCTGATCCACTGTTGTCTTGTAACCACTTGACTGTTCCTCCTTGGAACAGTGGGTTTTTTAGGCAGAATGTAAGTGGAGAGAAAAAGGTGGAAAAAGTCTCTAGAGAGTAGTTAATACAGAAAGTTATTAACACTTACATTAGCAAGTTCTTACACTGCCTTGGAAAGAGAACACTGATGGGACCTAGTTAAAGGCTGAGCAGATTTGTTCCCATGTGTCTGGCATGTAACATAAGTCCTGGTGGTTCTATTAAAACCTCATGAGCATGTCACACTAAATAGTTATCATGGGCTCAAACTTCCAATGAGCTGAGCTCCTAGATTTGTTTTGAGACTAACACTGGTGCCAACATAGCGTTGGTATCACCAAGTGAAATGTAACTGGCACTAAAAATGTGCTCTGGATTATTACATACACCTACGAGACTCCTGCCAGACTGAATGGACAGTGAAGTTTTCCTGTTATAAAGCTGCTCCTCCTTTCCATATGTTGAGATGTGAAATACAGACAGTGTTTCTGTACAGCAAATTGCAAAAAAGGATGCACAAAATGCTGCGAAACAAGGAGAAAATTTAATTTCTAATTTGTTTGTTTGTTTTCTGTTTCACATCATCTGTATACATTGACCCTGTGTACAGAGCAAGGATGAAATCCTCAATTCAGCAGCTGTGATATGGCTCAGAGGGCATGGTTGGTATACACAGCACTCTGGACTAACCTAGGGTTCCCAAAAGCCTGCAGATCTCAAGAAACTTGCTTAATAATTGAGTCTAGAAAGAGATTTAGAAGAAAGTGTTTGCCTTCAGTAGTGGAGGCTCCATTTAAAAGTCTGCCTCTCTGTCTAAATTCATCTCTAGCTTGCTTCTGTGTCCCAGTTTCTGCCTCTATGTTGCTTTTATGCTGTGCAGCTACCTTGGGAGCCCCATCCAGAAGCCAAGCAATTTCTTCCTAAGATTTTTTGGTTGGTTGATGTTGGTTTTGGGTGGTTGTTTTCCATTTGAATCAGTTCCCTGATCCAGAAGTTGTTGTGCCAGTATAAAATGAGGAAACAAATGTGGAGCACAAGAAGAGAGGACTGAGAGCAGTGATAACATAGCTTGTATCTTTCTTGATATTTCGCTGTCTTAAGCAGACAGCTGGATAAAACACTGAACAAGAAAGCTTTTAAGGCAAAATAGACAATGAAGAGCAAAATACAAATCTGAACTGCAGAGAGACCAGATGACAATAGTAACTGATCTCTTTGATGTACACTCAACAACGAAAGCCTTGCCTTGCAAGAGATGTTTAGTATCTTGCATACAATTGGCTTAATTATTTAGGACTCATTCTCATGTCTCTGATGTCTATGCAGTTTTTATTCTCATCTGTTTTTACACAAAAGCCTCCACTGAAATCATCAGGAAGTGCTGTTTAAAATACAATGTGTATACTGTGACTTTGAATCTTTTTTTTACCAGTTCATGAGTCAATCCAAATGGGAGACACAAGGATCCAGCTTGGATCAGCACCTGAAAATAAGAAGTAAGAAGTAAGACAGAGCAATGGTTCTGTAGTCAGGCAGAAAGAGGGAAAGGGAGGATTCCAGGGTTAGTGCTGCTCTTCGCTGCCAGTATTTCAGACAGATAGGCAAGGCAACTGCATAGAGCCTAGAGACCCTCACCAGCATCAGGCTCTGCTGAACCAGTCAGTACAAGCAGAGATAGCAGCAGATGGACCCACTTCCAAAAACCTCACAGGTAAGAGCAGATTATAGCAAAAAAACTGATCTCATAAATTTAGTAGGAAAAGAAAGATAGCTGAAAGGCAGCTGTGCTGATGGGAGAATAAAAAGAAGAGTCTGAAGTAAGGGGGAGGCACTCAGAAAGCAGTGACATTTCTGCAGCAGTCACTCTTGATTCTGCTTGCATGTGTTTTGTTCTGGTTGCGTTGCTTCATAATGGAGTTTGCATTTGCCTTAGTGCTCCATAGGGTCATGAACTACTTGGGAAGGTAAGTCAAATCAAAGAAGTCAGGCAAGAGCTCTGCTAATACAATGTGTCCAGTCGTTGTTGTATAATCTTTTTCTCCTTACCAGTCTAGGCTTTGAGCCTGTGACCTGTCTGGTTTCTCACAGGCATTTAAAGGATCACATTCATGCTTACACCTGTACTTCTTGCATTGTAACCAGCAGTTCTATTCCTCAAAAAGCACAAGAGAGTTGCATTTTAGAAGAGTTTAAGTGAAAGATGGGGGGGGATGTGCTTTTATTTCTGTGATGTTTTTTGTATAGTAGAAAAATAGTCTTGCAAGAGATGTATGGCCTGCAAGAAGCATCCAAAACTTCTCTGCTTTAAGTTTTTTCTAGATTCCTTTAAGGGCAAGAGCTCAAACTTTCACATGCAGTCTCTAATAGTCTATGATTTGAAAAAAATAAGTGATATTTGCTCATAAAATACTAGTCAAGTCCTACTCTTTCTTTCATTACTTGCCTCCAACATCTGCAGAAATTAGGGCACTTCAGGGATCCTTTGGGGTTGCCACAGTAACCAGGTCACTTCACCTAGAAGCAAGAGTTCTCACTAAATCTTTAGTAATTGGACTTTTTGTTGTTCTGGATATGGGAAATTTTAAGTGAAGACAGTGACTGAAACTGTTGAAACAGATAGGCCAGATGGAGAAACTGGTTTATGAATGTTTATAGAAAATGTGAATGATTGGAAGAGAAGAAATTAACAGGTCAAGCCCAGTATCTGAGAGGAAATATCCAACTACTGGCATGAGTGTTAGAGGATTTTCTCCTGCCTCAGAGCCAGGGGATGGGAGAGGTGCTTAAGCTCTCATATTTAGAGATGCTGAAAATAGGACTCACATGGATATGTTCTTACCCAGCTAGATGCCATCTTTGCCTCTCCAGTGACAAGGCTGATATCCTGAGGAATACTCAGGCTATACTCAGCACAGTGCACAGTAGCATCAGAGTTGCAATAATGAATATTCACTCAAACTGGCCTTCTATTGTAACCATCTTTTGCAAGGGCCAATACATTTGACTGTTCTTTTCATTGTAACTCAGAGAATAGACAAGAACATGTGCTCTGTTGTGGCAATAATTAAACCATGTATTAATACTCACAGTGTGGAAAACACCTTCCCTGGGCATGTCTGTGGCTCTATTTTCCACTCTCTAGGTCCTATAAAACAATGAAAAAACATACTCCTACAGGAAGAGTGTATAGAAAATATATAGAACAAAGATGCCACTGGCAAAGTCAGAATATGAAAAGCACTTAAGTGAAATAGCTTTATTAAATTGTAGCATCTCAGTTGTGGGGGGATGGGTAAATTACACAAGGGAGTTTTAAAATCTGCCAGTTCTTTACACAGGCAATTAAATAACACAGTATTTTCATCTGCCAGCATTTCTTTGGGAGACAGCCACCAAATGTGGTATGTCACGTACGCATGACAAACCTGACTTCAGATTTATACCCCCTTGGACAGGGGATAGTGAATTCAACTGAGGTGCTGCTAAACTTTATTACTTCTCCATAATTGCTTTTTGAAAAGGTAGTGTCACCAGCAAATTGTCTTTCTGTGCGTGAATAGCTGTCAGTCTCTCAGACCAAAACAGTCTTACAGAAGGAAATTTTAGAAAAATGACCCTCTGCCAATCTGCTCTGGGAGATGTAACATGCTCCCAGATGCAGAGTAACCTGCTGCCTAAAAGTGCACTTCAAAGGAAGCAGTTTTAAGGAAAAGCTGTGATGGAAAGACTATGGGTTTAGTTTTCACCCTCAAAAATGCCTCCTTAAACTACTGTAATGGCTGCATATTCCACAGGGCAGAAATAATTACTTTTCTTTGCAGTAATTAATTCCTTCTGTCTCACCCTTTTTTAAAAAAATTAATCCTTCAGTTTTTGCTTGATTTTGACCAAAAGATGAAAGTCTACTTCCCTTGTAAAATCTGAACATTTACTATAAATTTGTATTCTAAAAATAAATATATATAATAAACAATATATAATAAATTTATATTCTAAAAGCCCTCTTTCCAGACTAGGTATACAATAAAACAATTTAATCCTATTTGTTTTCTGAAAGCTGCTGAGATCTAATAATTGTTCTGAAACTGCCTGAGAACCTTCTAGAAACAACCACTTTTCAATGAGAGGAAAGTGAAGAACTTGAATAAAAAAGCAAAAGGAATTAAAACCAAACTTAATGTCACAAAATTTTGACTCTTAACTGTACAGTAGTGTTCCCAAGGAAAATAATAATGAACAGTGTAAAGGCATTTATATTTTTTAAAGTCAGATGGCTGTTTTCCAGGTTTTCAGGGAGCTTTTTTTACTTTTATTTTTCCAAGTAGGTTTGATATATAGGGTAAAAACTCTTTCTTCTACCTCTCCTCTGAAAGCTCGGAACTCAAAAGAAGGTGGAATGGACTAGGTACTTACTAAAAACATTGAAGCAGAAGCAAAATGTTTTAATACAGAGAAATGATGTTTTAAAATTATTCTGTTCCAATTTGAGTTTCACTTGTAGAATGTCAGGGAGGTCTTGATGATGGCCAAGTGACCTAATGAACATATTTTCTAGTAAAATCCCTGTTGCAATTTGTGAAACGAAAGTTGACCTTTCCCATCCACTGCTTTGAGAAGAAACTGAAGATGGATGTCTTGGCTTTGGCCTTTCTCATGTTCTCATTTCATCAAGGAGCATTTCATCAAGAAAGCCTGATAAAAGCTGTGGCTTGGACAAGAGTTTCTGATGCCAGAAGTTGTTCAGTTGAAACTAGACTGTGACTGGAGCCTGATTTGAAAGGAAATGCTAAATGGCCCTAGATTTACATAGCCTAAACCAAATTTCTATTGATATCCCTACTGGATTTCCAGACCCATTCTCCAAGGGCACTTGCCCAGTGAGAAATTACTCTGGGATGCCCTTTGGGCTGCTTTAGTGGCCTTTAGGTGAGATCGAGTTCCCTCTTCAGTGTTAGCTTTGCTGCTTATTGTCCTGGTTGCCCTTCTCTGGGTTTTGTCACATCTAGAATTTTGTGAGCCAGTAAATGTAGCTCACTTTTTTGTGATGTTACTTGTGTGAACTATGACCAAGGAAACAAAAGGGGGTAGGTAAATGAGGAGGAGGAGCGTGCTTGCCGTCTTGCTTTAGGCTGGAGAGACAAAACTGTTGGTTTCAGACCTTGGGTCAAAAAAAACCTACATTCATAAGGGCTCATTACGAACTCAGTGAGAGAGGGAGACAGGCAGGAAGGAGACAGAGGATCAGAAGCAAACTCACATTAAATTAATTTAAACTCTCCAAATCAAAATTGTCAATTTGATTTCTGTTGTTGTAAAGGCTGATTTTTTTTCTTCTTACATAAAGCCATTTTTATAAATGCTTTTTTTCAGACAAGATTTGAATGTAGCAGGCCATGTCTGGCACATCAAAGATTTGGTTTTTAATGAGGAAAAAACTCAATGTTTAGCTATGGCAGGATTGTCAAAAAAATGTTCCAATTAAAAGAAGACTGGCAGCAACTGATTTAAAATTTCTTAAACGAATATAAGAGATAATCAGTTGACCTCTTCCTTTATGAATGCTTTTCCTGCATGTTGTTCTATACTCACGTGTTCTCTGTGTACACAGACAAGCTTGTTAGAATTTTAACTGGTACATTAGTCCTGCTACAAGACACAAGTAACATTTTGGACATTTCTGCTCCAAATAAGCAGTGGTTCTGTATAGTTATATTTTAGTCATTGTTTCATGTTCTAGTGATGAGTTTTGAATGTGCTTATTTTTCTTCTCTGTTTGAATGCTTCTTTTTTAGATCAAAAATATTGCTAAATCTTTTAGGCAAACTGCGAAAGAATCCTAAAGGAGATGCAAAGGACATTGAACAGGTTTACTTTTCAAAAAAGAGAAAGTTTGGATACAGTCTCTCCTGGTTTCCAAACTAATTTATTTCTAAACTAATGAAAAACCACTATAGATAGACCAGTTAAATCACAGGGTTTTGCTTAAGTTTTCAGGAAGTCTTGGTAGAGTTGTTTCTCTGGGCTGTTTCTGCCTGCACAGATCTACTTTATTTTTCCTGCTAGTACTCAGTCACAGTTATACAAGGTCTATAGATCCTACCTGATAATGTCATGTCCTACCTGCCAATCCATTAATATCACCAGCAGTCTGAGTCATTTTGCACCCTCTACTGCCCAGTGGCACAGAAGGACCTCCCTGGTACAAAGACCGACAAATAGTGAGAAGTTCTCATTTTAGGAGGAAGTCTTAAGTAGAGAAGTTCACATTTTGCCGTTGGAGGGGTCACGGTCAGATTTTCTTCTCAGAGAACGAGCTACAAGTGTAGGAAGAGAACATTACTGTTAGTGAAACTATTGAGTAGGCTAAGAGCTGGAATAAAGCTGTTAAAAAGCTGCATAATTACACTGGAATATGGAATGTGTTTCAAGGTTTTACAAGCTTGTGAGGTTTAAGAGAAAGGAGTGTTAGCAGCTGAACTCCTGTCATCATAGGATGTAAAAAAAAAAAAAAAAATTTAAAAAATTAAATCTCCCTGAGTTGGTGTTGCATGAAGGGCTCTTTTGAAAACCATATATTACAGCTTTTGACTGCCACCAGTCTGCACTGGCAGAGAGATGAACTAAGTAGCTGGGGAGCTTGTGCAGTGAATGATGCTAATTGCTAGCAAATCTGAAAGGGATTATATCATGCAGGCACTACAATAGTGGAGAGTTGACTCAACTACCCAGGACATCCCTTCCAGTGAAAGCCTCCTGAGGCTCCCCTTTAAGTACAGAGTAATAGTCTTTGTGTTACACATACTTTTCCACTGAAGCTGTTTTTCAGCGTAGCTTCTGCATTTGTGTCCACCTTTTCTCTTGCTATTTTTGTACAACATCATCTCTTAAGACTCCTGAGAAAATGAAAAATCTGAGAATAGTGAGGCATTTCAGGTTAATTATTTTAAAGGGGATGTTTCTGATAACTCCAGAAGTTGGTAGTAACTCATCTTAAGTGTTTGTCAGTGCCCAGTGGAGATCAGGGCTGTCCTTTCTGTATGTGTATGAGGAAGAATCAGACACCACCAAGATTATATCAGGGCACTATAAATTCGGTGTACAATGTTTTCAACGAGGTTTGAAACTTACTTCTGTAAGGATACTGTGAAACTGGATGTTAAAGAAAGCTTCCTTGCAGAATTTTTAATTTATGGCCTTCACAAGAGGAAGTGCATGGATATTGTGAGAAATCTATAGGAAGGAGGTTCAAATTAGTAGAATGTGTTACTTGGAAAGCATCTAGAATTTATTTTGAAAAACTACTGCAATTCTAATGAAATTAAGGGATGGCACTTTAGCTTCATTGATAATGGACATATAAACGACAGAATTTGTTTCTTCCATATGGAAAACTGAATGTTCTGATTTAATTGATCCCTCTATTAATTTTTTTTTCATGTAGACATAAAAAATGCCTTGCTAACCAATTGAACCATCTCCTCTGTGTATTTAGAAAAATGTCTTTTCACCTATGTGCCCATCTTGGAAGAGAAGAAATATTATAGCTATAGGGTATGGCTGTAGCAATCTGTTCAAGTTCTTACTTAGTTTCAATTTATGCATGAGACCTATCTGCAGAATATTGTACTGTTGCTGATGCCACACCATCACAAACTACTACATCTAAAACCTGATGGATTTTCTAAGACTGAAAAGCTTGTGCTTTGCTTTTAAATCGTAATTTTTTAGAAAGTCACTGAGACACTGAGGCTCTGTGATTCTGGAAGGTTTTTTCTCTTGCTACAAGAGGCATGTCTACAGCTGAATTGCATTTAACTCAGTCTTTATCTATTGAGCTACATTAAGTAAATAAGCTATGCCTTATGAGAAAACCCATAATTAAGCAGTCCAATTCAAATCAGGTTAGACAGTCCTGTAAAGCTCAAGAACATATTTTCTCTGAATTGTTTGTGCTGTTTCTGTCAAGTATACTCTGTTTTTATGGACTTGTGGGAATTGATCTTTAGCCTAAGCAGTGTACTTGGTCAAATGCCTCCCAGTTTTTTTCAGGGATATGTACCTGAAAGTCCTATTAGCCTGTGACACAAGACTAGAAATAGTCACATTCTTCAAGTTCACACGTGGGAGCTGCTGGGAGGGACACTGATTTTGCTGTGAGGTGTCAGAGGGTAAAAAAAAAAAAAGAAAGGTGTGACATACAATGTTATGGTCTCTGCATGTGTCTGTTGTTTGTGGGCAGCCCTTAGGCAGCGTGGAGGATGGGGGGATGACTGACCTCGGAATGCTGTCCCAATCTGACCTGACTTCTTAGGCACAGTGGTCCCACAGCTGTGCCCTGCTTCAGCTGCCGGAGCTGTTGCTGCAAGAGGGTCAAGCATTATCAGGCATGTTGTTTCCTTATACTGAACAAAAAGACTGTTTTTCCCTTAAAGTAAAAGTTTAAACTGTTGAAATTTGTATTTTGCTAGTGACAGCAGTAAAAATTACTTGCCTGACACACATGTTCCTCCACAACCACTGTGGGATTTTTCTCTTTTGGCTTCATTACTGTGTGCATTTTTTTCATATCTAACATCAAGTCATTCCTATGTGAGATTTTCATTATGGATGTTTCTAATGGAATTAAATTTCAGCCAAGGATCACTGTCTCCAACATGCGTGGTGAGGAAGTTCCTGATGACATGACAAAATTAAAAGAACACACAAAATGCTGGGCTCATGACTTCCCCCTTTATCCTGGAAATGCTCCGGAGATCTCAGGTGGAGCCCACTGTTGGCAGCATTGGAAAGGAGGGCAAGCCCTTGTGTGAGAGAGAGGGAGAGAAGATACACACACACTTCATCCAAGTTATTCCACCACTGTTGAGTTTTTCAGCCACCTCCTTCTGCATTTTCTCATGGAATCCTCTAGTTTATGCACTGATGTTTTTGTGACATCTTTTCTCACAGATGTTGTAACTGCTCTTGAGAGTTCAGTATATGATTCCTCAGTACTGTGCTTTGCTAGTCACCTGGGATCTTTTGAGAGTTCATGAAAGGTATTTAAAGAGACAGATTTGAAAATCACACACATGCTACCATGACAGACAAATTCAGGCAGACTAACGTGAGCTTTTCCAACCCTCTCCTTCAAAAATTAACAGGAATGGGTGGGGTCAGGATGAACCTGCAGTCCTGAAGAGAGCCAATCTCTGATGGCTTTATTCAGCTGCTTCTGCCATGAAGTCCCCAAAGAGAGGAGTCACAGCTCTGCAGCATGACCAGAGAAAAGGGTTTTGGAAACCACTACCTTACATTGAATCTTCTGATTTAATATTGTATCATAGTGGGGGATATTGTGGTACCTCTCCAGTATAACTGCTCTGAGGGATTGGTATAGTGTTGGCCAGTTCACCTCTGAATCCCAAAGAAGGATGTTTCTTCCTGATGTTCCTTAGGAACAGAACAAGAACTCAAATTTCTCTTACCATTACAGTCTTGTTCATTCAATCCCATATATGTTTGAGCCAGGCTGTCATTTCCTTCTTTCAGGCTTGCAGGAAGCAGAGCTGACCTGTGTTTTTAAAATACAAGTAAGAAAGTTCAGTCACAACAGCAGTCAACAGTATAGCCCGTGGAAACTGAGATGCACAGGATTAAATTGTGTGATTATACTTCTTGGATGTAAAAGTCTCTTTCTTATGACAGCCTGCCAATAGGCCGTGTGGTGTATAGCACATTCTAGTACATGCAGCATTTAACTCTGCTTTTGTCACACCCCTGCTGTCCCTTCAGAGTTTTAAATGGCTGACAGCTTGGCTAAAGATTTTTGCTCACTGCTGAAGGGGTGTTTGTCTCTCCACAGGTCTCTCCTTGATTACTGGGATAATCTTTGCAGCATCCCTCACACACCATTAACATGACAAAGCATGATGTTTTTGTAACTATATCGCTTAATGCTCGTTGTTTTGCAGTAACACAAAGGAACCCTAGTCACTTAGCAGCTGCTAAGGAAACCAAGCAAAAAAAAGTAGTCCCCATGAACTTTGTAAACCTGAAGTTTTAGATGTATAACATCATGGTTACTGCAGGGACAGCTTGCAGGTATTGAATGCAATAGGAGATACATTCTCTTCTTTCCCTTCTTTCTGTTTGTTTCTTTCCTGATGTTGGCTGCAGTACTTGCCTTGTGACTGAGCTATGCCTAGCAAACATGATTCCAAGGGAGTTTGGAGGCATTTTTTTTAATCAAGTCCATTCCCTGGCCAGTCAAAGGAGTAGCAGAGCTGACTTAGGATAGATGGCTGGAGAGTGAGCTAGGGAAAGGAAATTGCACTTCTACTACCTGGCTCTGTCATGCTGCTGCTCCATGGAACTATACTTCAGCTAAGTCAGAAAATAGGTCTGCATATATAAAAATTAAATGATATAATAATGGAAGTGATCAGAGAATAATACTTGCACATAAAGTGTTTGTAGCAGTGCTTGGGACTGCAGAGTCATCGTGATTTTAGTTCATTCTGGGCCTGAGAGACTTTATTTATGAGTGAATTTGGTGAAGAGTTGAATTAGACTTTTGTTTAATGTGAAATGGAAAACTTCATTTAATCTTTCTTAGAATTCTTAGAGTGATGTAGGAAATGGGAGGATGTTAATCAAAATAGCTGAATTCTTTCAGAATTGAAGATCTCTGACAATTTAGCATATTACCAGAGGTAGCTAGGGTACTTGAGAATCAAACCTGTCACATAATTACATCTCTGTGCTTCAGTATTTTCTAGTCTTTTCCCTCTTTATGGGAGATGTCATTTTCTGATTTTCAATCAAATACATAAATAATTTTGCATGTTCTTAGATAATAATTTGTAACAGTCTCTGCATTGAATGGAATACATTCATATTTATTTCTGAGACTTACTGTGGGATCAGACAAACATGCTGCCCTGACCAGAGGTGCATCTGGTGCCGTATTTGGGCACTGAGGAGGGCCAGTGGTGAATGGTAAAGGACGGTGTGCAGCAGCATCCCACAGTGCCTCTCCCCTTCTAAACAGTTGGAAGGCTTAGAGGGAGGAAGGAAAAGCAGCTTTGCAAATTTTTAAGAGGCTAGGTACCCTGTTTTGAAGAATAATGAAAAAAAACCCTATTTTTCCGGCCAGTTTTGTCCAACTTCTTCTATGCAGTAACATCTGGTTATTCTTCCCTTTTTGCTTAGCTCTCTGCAAATGTGTTTGCTCTCTGCTCCCTGTGTTACATATGTCCTTATTTGGACAGGGTTGGGGTTTTTTTACCTTTCTTTTGGAGAAAGCATTTGAGTGCTGATACTTTCTATGCTGTTTATGAAAATTTCTTGGTCTTGACAAAACACAGAATGCCTTCTCAGGAAACTGGTGTTAAAGTTTAGTGCTTCAGTACATGTTCTAAATTTAAGCTTCAGAAAATCAGTTGTATTACTAATAACTTCTCCATTTTGATGCTTGACTTGAGATGCTGGGGTGTGGTTTCCAGAAGTGTTGAGTACTTAGAGCTGTAGCTGAAGTTAGTAGAAGATATGCTTGGGACATACAATGTGCAGGTTAATGCTGTAACTGAAAAAGCAGGAGGGTTTTTTGTCTTAACAGGGCAACCAGAATCAGTGAATGTCTTGGAAGAGTTGTGGCTCTCCCATCTCAGTAGCTCCTGTCTGGGATAATGAGTAGAAGGAGGAGGATGTGAGCCCTTCATATTACAGGATGTTTGAAGACAAGGAACTATGTCTTAGCTGTTTTCTGTTAAAAGATGCTGTATGTTCTCCCAAACCATGTATCCTAGAGAAAAACTAAGAGAAGTAAGATTGTTGCCCTTTTACTCGTAATAAGAAAAAAAACTAGTTTGCTTTGGGAGAGTCTCTCTAATGTTTTATGTTACATTCAGGCCCATCTATCAGGTCTCTCAACCACTTAGAGGTTTGTTGCAAGTAAGCATATTTTTGAAGCGTCATCTTGAATTAACCTTGCCAGATCATGGCATGTGGTTCTTCCCTTTTGTGCTGATGTTTGGGTGTTTGCAATGTATTTCAGACGTCATCTGCTTTATCCCTGGAAGAAGCCCTGTTGCCATTAGTACATTCACAGAGCTCTTGCTTGTTATTTATGGAAAAGACTCTAACCTTTTCTTCCACAAGCAGTTACCATGCTCAAGTACTTTTTCCCCTTGCTGCTCAGATAAATCTCTCTCTCTGATGCTAGGGAACAGCAATAAAGTATTTCTCCAGTATTTTGTTCCCAATTGTAGCCAGCCAAACTTCTTCATCCGTTTTATTGGAGTCTGTACAAAAGAACTGCATTAGTAACAGGGGTTTTTATAACCCTTTCTCCTCAAACATATTTCCACTGCTTCTTTTCTATTAGAGATTTTATAGGCTTTTTTTCCATGTATTCTATTTTATGTTTTGTTAGTGCAGTTATGGCCCCTTCTAAAGTGTTACAGTTCTCAAGGTGATATGGAAGAAATTTGGGACTTACTTATAAAATGATCCAATGAGAAGTATGGGATGGATAATTTGAGAATAATTTTAAGAATCTGTAGTCTTTTTAAAAAGAGGAGGTTTTGGTGATAAAGTAAATGTAATTGATACCCTTGTGGAAGGAGTTGCCATTTGAGGTACCAAGTTCATAAGATCATGCTCTTCCTTTTAGACTAAAAGCAGCAAAGCGATGCTGTGGCAAGGCTGCAGTAGGAGGGAGCAATAAACTCTGTAATGGTAAAGTGCATTCTTGGGCAGACAAAGAAAAATAGAGGGTTCTAGATATGTCTCTCTCCCTCTCATAAATCAAGTGTGATGAACTGTGTTCTGGTTGTTCTGATATTGGAAACAAAATCAGAATAGCACTGCTTGCATTGGCAGTTCAGTGCCGCTTCAAGCTGAGCAAAATATGTTTTAATAAAGGTCCCATATCAATGCCTCTAATGACCTTGGATTTACTTTCTGTCAGGTGCTTGAAGCTCGTTTCTGAAACCACATTTCTTGTTTCTTCTGAAGCAAAATCTTTCTAGACACATCTGAATGTTTTCTTAGTAGAAATGAGCCCCAGACTGGAATAAGATTCATGCTAACACATGCATTTTAGATATTTTTTCTAGATCTGAGAGCAAACTGTCACCAGGGATTTGATGCTTTGGTTTCATTCTCTCTTCAGAAGAGTTCTGAAATAAGGTATATTTCACAGTAGTGGGGATGTGAAATGAGTAGTGAAATCAAGTCCAAGTTTTGCTGTATATTTATTGTCAAAATGATTTTTTAGGCAGAGTCCTGCTGTCTGCTGTGAAATGTCTGCTAGTTAATGATGAAATAACAACAGATAAATTTTTCACAGCATTTCATTATCTGAAAAAACCGAAAACTACTCATTTCTCCTCTGAGTTGAGCATATACATCTACCATCAAGAATGGAAGACCTGTGCAAAGCAGGATATGTTTCTTATGCTAAATGCTCCACTTTCTGGCTACACAAATAGGTCACACCTAAGTCAGAAGCGCAGTAGCAGCTTTTTCTTACCCCCTGATTCCTGTCACTGTCGTAAGATTAAGGAAACCACTAGCAGCTGCACAGCTCTGTGCAACTGTTACATCGTGCGTGGAGCAGGACAGAGGATGCTGGATTAGTCCATGGAGGGCTGATAATAAATGAGGCAAGGGAGACTGACTCCTAGCCGAATAGGTTATTGCTGTGACCCTTGTTTTTAATCCACAAGAATAGGAGTTTGCTGGCTGTAGTTACACTTTCAGTAGATGAATTGCACACTTGGTGGCAGCTCTCAATTGACATGTAATAACCGATACTTCTCTTTTTATTCAGAAGTGTAATAGCAGAGAGGTACCCAAAGGTCCAGAGAAGGAAAAAAGTGCCATCTTAGACAAACCTTGTCTATAATCCATGCTGAAAAGCTTTTGTTGTGTAGCATTTTAGTGTGTTCTCATTTATCTGCTGATTTCCTGGATGCAAATCATTTTTAGCCCAGTCATGGCCTTGCACAGCTTATCCAGGTCTGTGAGTCTGGGGGAAATCTCAGCTCCTCTGGGCAGGCAGGAACAATTTTAGGAGAGGCCCATGGCACTGTCCATATCCTAGGGACATCAGAGAAGTATTGGATATGGTCTCCTTGGGAGGAGCACAGTGTTGAGCAGGAGCGAGGTCTCCGTGAATGCAGAATCCACCAAAGTCACATCAGCTTGTTTCTCACCCTTGAGTGAGAGTTATTACAAGTATATCTCAACTGGTGCCCTGGCCTGTATGCTTGGCAGAGGAATGTTTTTGTAAATGCACTTTTCACTCACTGTTGAATGCTTAGCTCCCTCACGAGCCTCTTGAAAACAGTATCAAATTCTTAGAAACCCATTGTCTGACCTCTTTCTTTTGGAATACAGGCTTAGTCCAAGTGTTAAGAGTAGCAGTAGCAGTAAATAACTATTACTAATATCCAGCCTTACTGTTTTTAATTTACCAGAGTCATTAGCTGATTTCATCCTTGTTTAATTGCAATAATATTCAAAAATAAACATCACTTGATGAACTTTTCAAGAAGGGCTGTACCACTATTATATAGGGCAGTTCAGTATCTACACGGAGATATTCTTCCTGCACTAGCATAATTAAATTTAAAGTAATATTGGCTAGAGAAGAAGTCTGGTTTATTTCATCTCTCAAACAAATGTGTGTCAGGAAATATAAGTGAGTGGAAAAAGTCTGTCTGGACAAGCAGCATGCTGTGGTGTATTGCATTTCACTGACATGAGAGGAATGTGGCAGTGAGGTCTATAGTTCCCTGATGTAGGCACTAGCACTCAGGCTGAAAAGCAGCTTGGGATGTGCCTTTTGCTTCATTAAGCAAAAGGCTTGTATGCCTGTGGCATGAAGTGCTGTAAAACACAGTCGAAGTATTATAGTGCGTGTTGTTAGACAGGATTGCCAATCTCAAACAGCTAAAATCACAAGTCAGCTATTCCAATGTGGAATCTGTCTAGAAATTAGAGGGGTTTTTTTTTAAGACTCTTTGTTTCCTTTTACTTCTTAAGCTTCATTTATTTTTAAATGAAAGCTGAGATCTTCACTGAAAGTTGAGAACTTACCTGACTTCAGGGCTTTAAGAAAAACAGCAAATTACAAAAAAAACTTGCAAAAAGGTCATAAAAGTTATTAACAGTAAGTCAGGCATCTTCTGTAGAAGCTGTGTGATTGTGTAAGCTTTGTCATTGTAAATAGGATCTGAAAACCAGGGATGCAAAATGCAGGCTAAGCTTCTGGCACTTGCAGTACAGTTGAAGTTTGCTTACCTTTAACAAATAGCAATAACTATGCTGCCTCATGTTATGAGAAGCCAGCCAAAAAACCCCAACAAAAACAAAAAGCAAACCAGCACAGTCTATCAAGCCTGTGTTGCGTGGGGGAGCCACGTTGAGGCAGTTTGCAGACCTTGCAGCCAGAGTTTACCTACCACTGATCCATGCCTGGTGTAACTTCTGGAGCTTCCCAGAGTTTCATCCTGTGCATGTTGGGGTCAGTCAGGAGTAGGACTCCTGTTTACAGGAGCCAGCAGGTCATGCAGAGGGATGCATTAATCTCCTTGTGTTATCTACATCTTACAAAGAAATGTCAGCACTGACACCTTCTCTGAAAGGAAATTTGTGAGGTTGGGGATGTCCAGGTTGTTCTCCCCTCTCTGCTGAAGTGGCAGGCGTAGGATTTTGAACCTCTGCACTGTTACCAAGCAAGGAAGGTGGAGCATTCCTGTTTCTAGGTACTTTCACAGCACTAGAAAAACAATGCCAGAACATAGTGTTTTTAGGATCTTTCCTTTGTTCATTGTTCCTGCCACCCTGCACTCCAGTTATGAAGACGAACTACAATGCCCACACCTTGCAAACACTAAGATCCAAGAATTTGAATAATGGTATAGGATTTGTAATGTAAAGCTCAGGTTTGGAAAGTGGGTGCTCCTGTACCTCAGTCAGACATTTGGTAGCTGAGCTTCGAATCTGCTTCTGTTCTACCTGCCTGTCTTGAATTCAGATGAGATCTTTTTGAGCTATACAATCCTGGAAGAAACAACATTGAAATAACATTTCAGCACCATAAACACTTCTCATTTGACATTTTGACATTTGGTGCTGGCAGCTCCACCTGCCTCTTCAGCATGCAGCTGGCTCTCACTGTTCAGCCAGTCCTTTTTTCCTGCCCAGCTAGTTCAGATGGAAATCATCCTGAATACTGCTCCAAGTGGCTGTTTAACATGGCTAAGCCTCAGGAACTCTGTCCTGCAAACACAAACTTGCTCTTAGGTCAACATTTAAAGCTAAATCTTATTTTTTATTAAGAATACTACTAGTTATAGAGGAATGATAAACAATCCAGAACTCTAGAACCTCATTGTTCTGGCTCAGGGAGCTGTTACACTACAGCTGATGCTTTGATGAGATGTGCTGTTATAATCAAGGATCTAGCAGTTCACCTAAAGTTTATAATGCAGTTGAGCCCACTGAAGTCTGCAGGATGCATCATTCAGTTCATAAATACTTCCTCCACCCCCAGTGGAAACATTTATAGTCAGAAGCAATGCTTTGAAATGTTTATTACAGTCATATCGAAAGGGGGGGAAAAGGTAAAGATGTTGTGTGTATTAATTATTTACCTTGCAATCAAGAAAGTAAGGCTTAAAGATGAACATGTTCCCACAAGAAAATATAAAAATAATCCAGGGTGAAAACTGGGAAGAATTATAAAGGAAAGCACTGGCTCTTTCAGTTTGAATTATGCAGACCCTATTCATGCTTTCTCTGCAAAACATGAGGTCTAATAATACCAGCACAACTAAGCACATGAGTTGTTTTTTTTTCTTTGGAACATATTTAAAAATCATGCAGCTCTTGAGAGGTGACTAATTGTGCTCACTTAGGAGTTATTATTTTCCTAGCTCCACTGTAATGTTTCTTACCTATTAATTCCTAGATATTCCACTTTTAGACTTTTTAGCATCCATCAGGCTCTGATTCTGTTGTCTGAAAAATAAAATATGTAAAGGAAAAACTGCACCAGATTTAAATACCTTGTATTATTACTGTATAAATACCATCATTGTAATTAAACCACTTGAAAATATGAACCATCAACTTTTTCTCTCAGGGACTTAGGCGCCTACGGGGATTTTGTGTCTTTGAAAATCTCCCTGGAGACCCAACGTGCTTTACTTCTCCTGATGGTTCTTGAAAGAAAATTAGCTTTTAGTCCTTTAAAATCTGTCAGCTTTATTTACTGCTAAATATGCACACAATAAATGCTGTGGGATCAAAACAAAAACAAGTTACTGTTCCTGCACTTGTAGTTTTGATGGGATTTGCAGTTTGGCAGAAGTCAATACTGTGACTCTCAGTGGATTTGGAGCCGTGGTGGATTAAGATAGATCCCTTCAGGCCTGGATCAAGAACCTGCAAAGTATCTTCAAACCAGAGGAAAGAGTGAATATAAAAGAGACTGGAAAAGGATGAGGAAGACACTTGAGAAGGCAGGCAGCCTGCTTCAAAGTCCTGGGGCAGAGCAAATTATGCCTGTGTTGCTCCTTCCAGACATTAGTATCACTTAAAAGTGTCTGCTAACAGAGATTCTGACACATAATGAGGGTTTGGGCAGATGATTTTCCTGTTAGGAATGTTTTCCTGATGACTGACATGCACCACCAGGTGCCTGTGACTTTGTCTTTAACTTGCTACCTTTGTGGGGAGAGAGGATGATGCCAGGTTGAGGTGGAAGGGGATGGGGAGGGAAATGCTTAGTTGGTGGGAAGAGGGTCATGAAGGACCTTGATGGAAAGCCATGGGACGAGTAAGATGGGAAGAACGTGTTATCCATCCAGGGTAATATGTCATCATGTTTCTCACTGTGATGGCTTCAACTTTATGATATTTTTGAAATGTTTTAGACGGATGTTGAATAAGAACAAAGTTTGGAATCTAAGCACAGCCTTGGTGGTGGAGAAACCTTTGGGTTCTACCTGCAGATCTAAAAATTAGTAATAAATTAACAGAAAGACATTACCTTTTTTCTGTCTTTTCTACCCTCACAGATGAACAGGAGCCAGCAGTCAGCAGTGATTCAGATATTTCACTGATTATGGCAATGGAGGTTGGACTGTCCGATGTGGAGCTTTCCACTGATCAAGACTGCGAAGAGGTGAAATCTTGAAAAACAGAGAACCAACACTAAACTACAGGAGAGGGTCACAGGGAGGGACTGAGTCAGTTTTCTAGGATATGGACCAGTCATGCACATGCCTCCAGAGCACTGTCACTCCTGCACACTCCATTCTGAGATGGTCACGAAAAGCAATAGCAACAGTTGTGTCTGCCTGGATGTGGTTTCATCATCTACATCCCTTCGTTTGGTTCCCATGGGAGATGAACGCTTCCAGTTTGCCCACATGCTTGAGAGCAGCCATGAAACTCTTCGGTGGCTCATAAATACGCAACTGAAATGACAGCTTGAGTGTTTTCTATACTTGTTCAATTGAGTTTTTGTTGGGCTTTTTTGAAAAGACATATGTTTTGTTTGTTTGTTTGTTTATAGTTTGTTCATAGTTTGTTATGGATGGACACTCTGTTTTTGTTGACTGACTCCAGCTTTTTCAAGAGTTTGACCCAGAAATCTGAATTCCCATTTGCTGGTCACTCCATGATCTGACCAGGATTTATCATTGCCTTGTTTCTGCATGAAGCACACGTGGCTTCAGAAGGATGGTGCACCAAGCACCCTGCATTAATGTGAAGCCTGCTTTCATGAAGTGGGAGGCTTGCAAATGATATATTCTGAAGGTCTTTATTTGTGAGAGAGTTCTGAATTAACAGAGACTGCTGAGATTTGGGTTAAAACTGCATTATGTTGTCTTCTGTGTAGAGCTCAGTTCTAGACAAGTATTGTACAGTGTGAAGGAGAGAAAGAAAAGCTTAAAGCATCAATCCGTCCATGTAGTCCTGTGCTATAGTTTATGATATTAGCAGTGGTCAGTACATTAGTGGCCTTCCTTCAAGTCACAATTCAGTAGCTAGGAAAAAAAGATCTAGTATAACATCGTGTCTTTTCTAAATTTTACAGACCAAAGTCAGATCACTGAGCTAAAGGAGTGTCTGAGAAGTTTCCAGAGGCTGCTTTTTAACAGCTGTGCATTATGCGGGCGACAATATTCTTACAAAGGGTCTGGAGATGCTGCTATCAGCGTCAGAATTTGCTAATGAAGCAAGAGGCAGCTGGCTGAAACATTTAATTCCTGGTTTGTTTTGAGTCTTTCTTCTTAGTGTGTTTCACTTCTTACATCTTGACAGCAGTTTTTGTCTGCTTGTTATCTAACACAAGAGTTCAGGTGGTTTGTTACCCTCCAGGGTCCCTGTCAACATTGTCAGAAGCATAATGGAATACTTGCAATTTGTATATAGATAGACACACCAAAATATATCGGGGAGGGAATTTGAAAGTAAAAAGAACTAGCATAAATCAAAACACCTAGATAACATTGACCTGACATAAGCATTTAGTTCATCCTGAGCTCTGCTTTCCAGGTAAAAGATTACTGTTAATTGTTCAGCGCATGATTTCATTTGTCAGTCAAAATACTCAACTGTGAAGAAGCATTTTGTCTTACTGTTACACAAGAGTACATAGTTTCTGTTGAGAGTCAGATGATTAGAATCACATTACTGCCTCCTGAGTAAGTCCACAGAATCAAGAATTCATCTTACATTGAAATTTCATGGAAAGGTCAAATATTTTGACTTGATGGTGTCACGGCAGCATCTCAAAATGTAACCGCTGGGGCTCTTGCTGCATTTAATCTTGTGGATTTACTTGTTAGATGTGGAAACCAACTTCCAGCCAAAATCCATGTTTGTCAGATCTTATTTAGGAACAAATGTGTTTAGCACTATCCCTAAAATTTAGGCTGACTTGCTTCTTTAGTACAGGAAGAAAAGAAAATTATTCTCCGTTATTTTTGGTCCATTTAGAACTCAGTTCATTTTATAGCTAAATTTTGAGTTATGTTCTTGGTCCCTAGTCCCTAAATTGCAGGGTAATCTTAAGGCAAAGGCTTTAAACTGAAAGAAGGCAGATTTACATTAGATGTTGGATGGTGAGGCACTGAAACAGGTTGCCCAGACAAGCTGTGGATGTCCCATGCTTGTTTAAGGTCAGGTTGGATGGAGCTTTAATCAGCCTGGTCTGGTGAAAGATGTTCCTGACCATGGCAGGCGGGTTGGAACTAAATGATCTTTAAGGTCCTTTCCAATCCAAACCATTCTGGGATTCTATGAAAATAATGCAGAAATGTGCTGTTACATCTTTAGAAACATCCCTTTTTAATTAAAAAGATATAGGCAGCTGGAAATCCTGGTTAAAAAAAGAAGCAAGAGATCATTTCAGAGGATGCAGCTAGGTCAGCCTTGACAATATTTGTGGTTCTGTAATTTTATTTCCCCTATTCTTTACTGTCTTCTCTGTTCCTTACTGCTGTGAAAGGACCTGACGCATCAATGCTGAAATTGATCCCTACACAAGAGAGTTTGCACAAGGTACTGCATCAGCTCCACTTAAGCTCTGGAAATAATGCTGAAAGGGGATTTAAGTGGTGCTTACACCAAATACTGACACACGAATGACTGCAGAGGAAGGAGTAAAGCTGGTTATACAGAGCTCCCTATAGAAAGTACACACACTGGTACAATTTCTTCCCCAGTGCTGGAGCCTGGGTGCTACGTGTCACAGGAACATCACGAACACGACGTCCGAGTTGTCAGTGATCCTTTCTCATACACCCACTGTAGCTCAGCACACAGACAAAATCTCCTGGCCAAACTGTTTCAGTTTCAGAGGAGCTGTTGCAAAATCTTCATTTTTATTTCATAAACTGAATTAAGTTAATCTCAGTGGATAGACTGGGCAATTAGCTGTTGCCATAGAGGAGCCACCCACAGCACCGGCAAAGCAGGCGAGGTCTGTGGAAAAGGAAGGCAGGAGATGAAACTCTCAGCTGATACCAAGCAGGGTCCTTTGTCCAGCAAAATCATTAAAGGTAGCTGTGCTCAAGGAGGCGCCACAGAGATGGTAACTGAGATCCTGCCTGTATTTCTGGGAGTTAATGAAGGATTTCTTAGAGGGTTCAGGCTGTGCACACTCTCTTCCTAAGTATCCCATACTAGATCTGGTCCCTTGGCATCCACGGGTGGCCACTGGCAGAGGCAGGGTGCCAGGCTGGGTGAGATGTTTTGATGTATCACTGTCTACCGTGGTCTTTCAGAAGAGGCATCCTAGCAAATGCGGATCAGGAGTCTTTCTGCTTTTGTTTTCCAAGCTCTACCTGCAGTTTCACTCAGGGAATTTGTCTTTCTGTCCCTGTCCTCCAGTGTTCTGTAGCTCTGAGCACTGTTAAGTGACAATGAGTGCAAAGCCAGGTTACACATCACTGAAGCCTGAACTTAGGAAAGCACTTAAGTAAATGTTCTATTTTGTCCTTCTTCAAAAAAGCACTTATGATTAATTTTGGACTTGTACCAAAATCATGTTGTTTTAGAACAGGTCTTCTATAAGCATAATTAAGCCCCCATGTTAAAGGGAAACATTCTCTTAAAGCAGGAACTATCTGACTTTATTCTTTGTACCTATAAACTGTGAACTGCCTTGGGAACTTGAGGTGCTTTTATAAAGACCCCCTGATGTATGTTTGTAACATGAAAGCCTTAATTCTGCATATCTGCATTGCTCATGCACATTTTTGCTTATATTAGTGTCTCCTCTGAGATTCTTCACAGGGTGAGATTAAACCTCCCAGTTTGCAGCTCTGGACATGATTAGTTCCATCCTGAGCATTGTGTGAGTCCTCAGTATTGCTGCCTGCTAAACTTGGGCATTAAACATGTGGGATTCAGGATGCCAGCGACACAGCACTGGCTGCTCAGAAGGGAAAGCAGCCTTTAGCATGCAGCCAGGAAAAAACAGAATCCTCTGGTGCCCTCTGAAAAACAAGTGCTCATGGATATAATTCTGCAGGGCTGGTGCCATGGCTGGGGTGGGGGGCACCTCCTGCACAGGGCCAGTGGCCAGGGGACCTCCTGCCATTGAGCTGATCCTGTGTCTCTCCCAGCAATTCCTGTCCTGTCATCTGAGGCTCTTTCCTCTTCCATGAGTGAGGGGTAGTGCCTTAGTGAGGATCATCATCACTCGGGCTGGGTTGCAGGATGAATCTTGGTCAGATAGGGGCTGGCTTAAAGTATCCTTGGATTTTCTTGGGTTGCACTAAGCTGCCTTCCCAAAGGTCTGTTCAACAGGTAGGGTGCATAAAAACTTATAAGGACAGAATTTGGCACTCACAGATGACCCAATGTGTGCATGCAGATGTGCAAGGCACCAGGTCTACATCCCCTCCCCACAGCTGACCAGTGCTGGTGGAGATACAGATCTGGCACTTGCTGAAGGTTTGGGTTGTTTTATTTTATGACTGCTTTAGAACCTCAAACCCAGGATCAGGACAATCGTAGCACTGCAGTTCATTCTTTAAGCACTCTATAGAATTAAATTGCCATGTATGCATATAAATGTGTACTGATGCGAGTATGGAAACTGTAGTATAGTGAAAACAGAAGCAGCTATCATTTTTGAACCTTTTATTTGAGGGAGATTGTGGCACTAAAGAAAAAGGCTTTATAGAGGCAATTTGGAAAAACAAGTTATTGAAATCACATACAATAAGTGGTCCCTTGGATCTCACTAATGACTCCTGGATCAAATCCTGAGGAAGTCATTGCAAGAAGGGCATTGCTCTTGGAATGCATCCATTTCACAGGACTGAAATGGCAGAGGAATCCAGCCTGTTACTTCCCAGCCCCTCTCACAAGTGTTGGCCTTGGCATGAGCCTTTGTTGCAGGGGAAGATTGTGGGATCAAACTCGTGTGGCACCGCTTCCTCTCTCGTGTCTTTGTGCTGCCAGTGTCTCTTGCAGCCGATTGGATCAGGGAAAGGAGCCAGCCCAAGTTCAGCTCCAGGGATTAATGAAAGGCAGGCCATGGGCTTTCAGCAGGTTCAGGGCAGCTGAGCTTCTCCACGGCCAGGGCTGACTGGGAGCACAACTTCGTTGACGAACGCTGAGCCCATATGGACTCCTGTGTTTTACAGATACAAAATGTGTGAGTGTTGTATGCGTGACAGCAGTGAATCAGCTTGGATAGCGCAAGCAGTGAAACACATTGTCATGAAATATTTTAGGGGTGAGGGAAAATGAGGTTGGAGGTGTTGTTTTTGCAGACTTTTTAAATAGGGACAATTGATCCAAAACAAGCCCTTCTTTTAATTTCCCGAGCTGTTACCTGAACTAATTGATTGTTTCACAGGAAGAGGAATGCCAGATGGACTTTTTAGTTGGGATTTGTTTGTCTAGCAGATGGCAGCTGAGGGCTGGGACACCAAGTGGGGGCGAGGGCAAAGGCTGCCTCTCTGTTGTGCCACTCCCCACACTGGGCTGAACACCTGCTTGGTCCCTTTATCTTTCCATTTCTTTTTCAAGGAAAAAACCTTCTGAGCAGGAGCTGTATTTCAAAGGGAGAAATAGAGAAGAAAAATGAATGAAAGATGTGGATTTTGAATGAAAAGCCAACGCATGAACTTTCCATCTGAAATTAATCTTGTCTCTCACAAGTATTTTAATTGTGAATTGGTGGAAGTTATTTCTTTCTGTAGGGAATGGAAAAGAAATAAGGACAGAAAAAAAAAAAGAGAGAAATAGCATTTTCCCTTTCTTGTTTATTTCTTGATTCTTCAGTCCTGTGTAGCACTAAAAACAATAGCCAGAACAAGATGCTTGTTTGCTCTGAATGTATACAGTTATTTCAGATGTCAAATACCTAAATGTTCTGTGTGTGTATGTAATGCCATCACTTCTTGTTTCATGTTAGGAACCTGAAATGACTGTACATTTTATAATTAGAAATGTAAAGAGGGGACAGTGGGTGGGGAGGGTCTGTTATTTTTATACCAAGATGTTCCTTGTATTTAGTGAACATTTAAAACAGTTTTGTACTTGTCAAAATATACATTCCATCCATTTCCAGAAGAGGATTATTTCTATTTAGAGTAGTTTATAAGCAAACCAAAAAAATGTGGCATCCCACTTGTATGCAGTTAAGAACAAAGCAGCGGTGTCCTGGTTCTCAGTGATGGCTACAAAGCTTTTTCCAGCTTTATCTTCTCACATGCAGTAGAGCCATACCAGCAAATGCCAATGTTATAAAGGGAAGAAAAATCCCAAATGAAATAAACACCATATGGATCAGTGCACTGCTTACTGAAATAACTTCCAGTTCAGAGACAATAGTCTGTCCCAGTGAAATTCTCCGGGGTAATCAGTCCTGCTCTGGACGGCAGAAGCAGATTTACTGGGAGGCTTCAGCCCCCTGCCTGGCAGGGCCACCAGCCCCAACAAGCCACAGGAACACAGGGTTGTCACGATACAGGGTGGTCACGTTCCTGCACTGCAGCTCCCTCGGGATGGGAGCCTGTGTTTGACTGAAGTTGTGCTGGTGAGGCAGTTGCTTTCTACAGGCTGACCATGTTGGGTTTCTCTGGGCTGTGGAAACAACCCTTCTTCTGCACATTAAGAAAAAAAAAAATCTCAAAAAAACCCCAAACAACCTTTCTTTGCCCAGACAGCTGCACTTTGGTTTGGGAAACACCTACCAAGCGGTCATGGCAAAGTCACACAGTGGCATTTGCATGGGCCATTCTTTTTCTTGTAGTTGGCTTTTTTTTCCCCCCTCCTTCTCCCACTGCTATCTGTGACTTGCTGCCAAAACTGTGCAGTAGCAGTTTATGAAGCTTTTTTTTTTCCTTTTTTCCTAGCATTACATTCTGTAAAGTTTCGTGAATAGACTTTTAACTCTTTGCTGACATTTTATAACGTATACATCTTCCTCTCCAATGCACTTTATCGCTCTTGAAAAATGTGGGAGTCAGAGAACTACCATCTTAAAGGGATTTGCCTGAAATCATGAGACACACACTTTATTACTTTGTTTCCTTCTTGCTTTGTTAGATACTGTAAATGCTAAAGAGCATGAACAGTGACTCAGCTGGGGGAAGTACTGAAATGTTGAGGTTAATACTTGGAAACATTATTCAGTAGTACAACATGGCTATTTTTGTTATATAGAGGATTATAAGGTAAATATGTGAGACTGTGTTATTATGTACTAGTAAAATATTGCAACTCTCAAAGTTAAGATGGTGAATTCCAAGGAATTTTATTGCAAGTTTTTTAATAAAATGATTCTGATTACTGTGTCGTATGTGTTTTCTAACAGACTATGCAAGACTGGAATTTCTCCGTGTGTGAAACTTGTGGGTTGCTTCTTCCTGAATTTGACCATTGCAGACTTTGGCTTTCACAGGAGGCAGAAGGTAGAGTGGGAAGGGACCCAAGTGGCAGCCTTTGTGCCACCGCTCCAGCTCTGGCCTGTCCTTCAGCTGCTTCTAATCAGAAAGCAGCTGCTGTGTGAGAGGTAAATGCCTCCTCTACCCCGAGAGAGAGCTGCAGCCTCAACCCAGACGCTCAGCATGATGTGTTAAAATAGCTTTAGAAGGTGACTGCTCTGCCATGCCTCAGTGGGAATTGAGCCATTGTTGTGATGGGTCATCCAGCTGCTCTTCCATTGCTTGATCAGCTGTCACTATGCATCCCAAAGGGGAGAAGCTCAAGGATTGTTGTATTATACAGCAGAGGTATGCTGCAAGAGGTTTTGAGGCACAGTAAAAATCCTGCCTAAAAGTAATTTAAGAGACTTATAGGACAGTTTTCCAGTAGATGCAGAAGGCGGCAGACAAATCTCCGCAGGAGCCAAATCCTGGCTCAAGCTACAGCCCTGCTATGGGTCCCAGCCTGGCCCCCATCCTGGCCCACATTTTATGCTTTCTCATTGGTGCCACCAGTGCAAATGCCTCTCTTTTCTAGCCACAGTGGTGCATTCGAGGTGACAACATGCCAGATCGGCTGGGATGCTAAGCTGGATTTCACCAAGGCAGCAGCCAGTTCACACCCAGCTCCTCAGACCCTGCTGCCTCGTTGCTCCTATGCACCCACCCCTCGTTCATCTTTGCTGCTGCTGTCCACAACAGAGGGGCAGCAGCTAGCTCAGAGCGGGAAAAATGCATGCCCCTTAATGTGGCAACTGGGAATTATTTTTCTCCTTCCAGCTCATGTCAGCCAGTTAACAGCACAGCCCGGAGCTCCCATTCCACCATCCCTGCTCCACCGGCAGAAGCCCTCCACACCAAAACAAACCCTGGGCTGCCTTTGGAAGGAGATTTTAGGTGTTGCTAGCCAAGGAATCTGGTCTCGCTCTTCCCCACGCATCTCCCTCCCTGCCAGCTGCTTTGTTCTCTGCCTTCGTTTAATAACTGGCGAGGGGAGGGAGCGGGGCCGGTTTTCCTTGGCAGGCAGCTGTGTGCAGTTGCTATGTGATCTGCACACACAACACAGCTGCCGCCGCTGCCACGGATCTGGCAGGAGGCGAAGGCAGCACACTCGGGTAGCGCAGCAGAAGTAACGCCGTGCGGAGCTGCTGGGAACGCCATCGGGGCTATAAATAACAAAGGGCGGGAGGCAATTAACTCCAGGATGCCAGCACATACTTGAGGCTTGCGTTACATCACTCTCTGCTCTATATGGAATTAATTTCTGGTCAAAATATTGAAATAAAGCTGTACTGCTCTGTGTTCTGTTGGAGTTTTTTCCCTCCAGGAGGAATAAGGTAAATTTTACTCGCTCCTCTGATTCAAGGTGGTGACACTCAGATGCATCACAGTCAATGGAGAAAACTTAGGATTCAAAGGATTTTATCCAGGTTTGCACTTCACAGTGTAGAGTGCAAGGTCCTTGCTGTCCCATGATACCCAAACCGTGCTAAAAAAACCCCATGCACCTTGAGGGTGCCTGAAGGAGAGATGCAGTTACCTGTGCTGGGTCTGAGGAAGCCACTCTGGAAAAAACAGTCTGAGAAGTCAGTTCTCTAACACTGAGAGATCGGGTCTGGGGCAATCCCTGAAGGAATAAAAGGCCTTAGTGGCCCAAAAGAAATCTAATGGATTGCTGAGATCAGCTGTAGGAAATCAGTGCTCAATAGGTGAGGGTGTAATTTTGCTCCTCTGGGCATCTTCCTGGATATGTGCATCTCAGCAGCTTGGCTTTTTGGTCCATCCTCTCCCCTGACAGCAAAAGCAAACTTGCACAGAGAGGCCAGCAGCAACTCGTGGTGGCTGAAACCCAGGCAGATGTCTGTCCTCCTGCTCCAGCTAGGAAGCATGTCCCTCCTGGCAGAGGGGCCGAGCAGCCACCTGGGAGCAGTATCACCTTAGATGTGTTGGCAGAGCCCCAGAGCTCGTCTGGCAGAGCCCATAGCTCAGATGAAGTTGTCCCTGCTGGGTCTGACCAGCATCTCACCTAGGCTGCATCTGACTGAACCAGGATGGGCAGCAAACACCTATAAAGGAGTAACACCATGGTAGTCACCTCCCTCCATGTTACATCTGGTTTTGCAAAGATCTACTACATCAGGGAATCATAGAATTGTGTTGGTTCAAAGTGGCCTCTAAGATTGCCAAGTCCAGTGGCTAAAATATCCCTGTGGTGTCAGCACTGCCTGGCTGCAGGGATTGAGCTCACTTGAGTTGTGTTTTGTGGGATGTGTGTTCCCTTTTGGGCTCCTCACTACAAGAAAGACACTGAGGTGCTGGATTGTGTCAAGAGGAGGACAATGAAGCTGGGGAAGGGTCTGCAGAACAAGTTATATGAGGAGCAGCTCAGGGAGCTGGGGTTGTTTCATCTGAAGAAAAGGAAGTTATGGGAGACCTTATAACTCTATAAAACTACCTGAAAAGAAGTTGTAGTCAGGTGAGGGTCAGTCTTTTCTCCCCGATGACAAGTGATAGGACAGGAGGAAATGGCCCTAAGTTGTGCCAGGGGACATTTAGGTTGGATACTGGGAGAAATATATTCACTGAAAGTGTGGTCAGGCACTGAAATAGGCTGCCCAGAGAAGTGGTGGAATTATCATCCCTGAAGTGCTAAAAAACACATGTAAATGTGGCACCTGGGGACATGGTTTAGTTATAGACCTGGCAGTGTCATGTTCATGGTTGGACCCAATGATCTTAGAGATCTTTTCCAACCTTAACAATTCTATAATTCTATGATTCTATGTCCTTGCCTGCCTTTCTCCAGACTTCACTGCCCTTTCCTTAACTGCATGGTATGGAGGTCACAGCCAGAGCATGTCAAGAAGGGAGGGTGTAGACAAGCCCTGTTGGCTGGAACACAAGGTATGGCCCTGCACCACGGCAGGCAGCACTCCCCTCCTTCCTGGGTTTTGGATGTCACCTGCATGGCCCGACCTCGAGTACCAGCGGTGCCCCTCAGCTGGGCATCCTGGGGCTCACCCTGAGGTGCCCAGCTGTGGCAGCCCCACCTGTTCTCTGCTGCGGTGTGCGAAGTTTGGTGTTTTCTGCAAAGCCTGAAAGCAAAGGGGAAGGCAAATGGGAGGCAGGGGCGCAGCCTTGAGGGCTGGGGAAAAAGTGATTCCTAAAATGAACGATAAAATGCTGTTTATCTCTCCAGGGGGACAGCGGGCAGAGGGAGCTACCCGCATCCCTCATCCCGCATCCCTCATCCCGCTCCGGGTCTCTCCAGCAGGAGGCTCCCCCGCCTCGCGAATGCATCGCCAGCCCCGGGCGGGCAAGCCCTGGACGTGCGGCTCCCGCGCCCCTGTGCCTCGGGCATCCACCCGCGCCTGGCTTTATTTATCGAGTCATATTAGTGAATATTTACTCTGTTAAACAAGGAAAAGGCTCCACTGGGGGTTTTTTATCTGCTTTCCCTGGAGCGTTCCGCCTTTCGCACAGCCCGGGGTACCCCCTCCCCGTCCATCGTATCGGTGGGGAAAAGCCCCCTTTGACCGTCTCAGCAGGGCTGAGGAAGCACAGGGGATGCTCCAAACGAGCCTCTCCAGCTCTGGGGTGTGAGTCGGTACATGCTCCTGAACAGCGCAGCATTCTGCGGGATGGGGACCGAGGGCCGCGAGGTCATAAATTAAAGCGTCGCAATTAGCCCTCGTGAGCCACTTGGAAAGATCTCTCCCTGTCACTCAGGATGTATTTTAAAGGAAGCCCGGGAAACCTGCTAGTACCACTAGTTAGTACCACTGAGACTGTGTTTGCTGGCACGCGTGTCTTGCCCGGTAGCCAGCAGATTTCGCGGAGGGGAGCACGGCTGCTACCCCGGGTCACAGCCAGGGCAAACGAAGCGAAACGCAGCCAGGACGAACACCTGCTGACAGCGGCAGCCAGACGGGGCCAAGAGCAGGGCCGAAGATCAGCGCCAACCAAAGCTCGACCCCCTGCGTGAAGGAAATGACACATTTTAGCTACACTTTAGCTAAAATAATGCTTTTAAAGCAAATTGGCTAGTCTGTTTTTGCAAGGACGTAAACCACTTTAAGACAGATAGGTTATTTTGGCATGATTATGGCTCATACCTGTGCAGAGAAAGACGCAGGCAGAGGCACCCTGCATGGGGGATTGCACTCAAATGGAAGTGGAATTTTTAGGAGGGTAAAATCCCAAATTAGAGCATGATGGATACTGTAAGCTGCTGGATCGCCTATTCCAGCCCAACCATGAGAATCCTCCATCTGTACACAGACACCTTTAACTGGACACAATTCAACTAGATTCAACAATTCAGTACCATTCCTTCAGCCCATCCAGCATCCGCATCTCTCCTGGCTGTTTCATGCCTGAGAGATACAATATAGTCTGGCAAATGCAGCTTCAGTGTGTGAATTACTTCATCCCCCTCGGCCCTGGTGTGCATTCATTCTTCTGCAGAGGGGTGCTTGGCACTGGCTCTCCACTCCCAGCAGCACTGCCTGGGAGCAAGGGAGGTTGTTCACACCCGGGAAGCTCCGGAGGATCTTTGAGGAGGCAGGAGACGAGTTTTGCTTTCAGCCTGCCTTGGATGTGAGAGTCAGAGCAATAGTCTGTGAAAGGAGAGTGCTGCTTACTTGTTTACCTTTTACTTGCTGTGCCCAGGGGATTTGTTTGCCTTCTCTTTGGTGGAAAGAAAGAAGAGCTGTTCCTCAGGGTGTCAGGGACTTGCCTGTGCTTTGATTGGTAGAAAAAATGTATTTTTTTTCTTGAGGATGGTTGTGCCTTGCTGGAGTGGTCTGCCCAGCTATTCTGCCTTCAGCTGGGATTGAGCCAATTCTCTTCTTAGTAGCTCATTCAGTGCTGTGTTTTGGGTTTAGTGCGAGAAAAATGTTGATAACACACTGATGTTTTGGTTGTTGATCAGTAGTGCTTACCCTAAGTTAAGGACTTTTCAGTGTCCCATGCTCTGCCAGTGAGAAAGTACACAAAAAGCTTGGAGAGAGCACGGCTGGGACATGTGACCTCAACTGGTCAAAGGGATATTCCATACCATAGAATGTCATATAAACTGGGGAGCGTTACCCAGAAAGGGGCCAACAACTCTTTGGGGATGGGCTGGGTATTGGTCAGTGGGAGATGAGCAATTGTGTCATGCATTACTTGTTTTTCTTGATATTTTTTAATATTGTCATTACTATTTCAACTTGTTTCAATTCGTTTCAATTCTTACCCCAACCCACAAGGATTTTTTTGTTTACTTTTTTTTTTCTTGATTCTCTTCCCCCTCTCACTGGTGGTGGAGGGTAGTAAGTGAGCAGCTGTACTTAGCTGCTATCTGAGGTTAAGTCACGTCACCAGCTCGTGGTCTGAAATGGTCTCTGACTGCATCTGTTGCATTGCTGCCACGAGGACCCTTCATTTTTCTAGGGTTTGCCTTGCACTCGTTATTATTTTACAAAAAGCCACATTTTTTTACCCAAAATAAGTTGAGGTGGGGGGATGAGGAAGAAGAGTTAATCTGAGCTGGGGTCCTGCCTAGTTTGGATGGGCTTAGTTTGGGTAAATTGTTGATGGACTGTTGAGTGAACCAAGTGCATCCTCCAATAAAGGGCATAGAAACAGCAGTGGCTGGGGGTAGGGTGATACAGAGCCTGAGCTCTGTACATGTGTTTTGTTGGTTGCCAGATTCCATCAATGGCAAAGCAGCTTCACTCTGACCACAAGGGTTCTTCTCTCCTGTGTTGAAGATGATAATTGTGTGCAGCAGTGAGATCATGTCCCTGGAGATGAAACCTCACCAGCAAAGGAGCAAGGCAAATCCACGACAGTGAATCTCACTCCTCAGGCATCAGAGATATGAAATGGAGCAATTCAGAAAGGCATGACTGTCTCATCTGACTCCAAACAAGTGACAAATTAAATACAAACTGCATGTGGCACATAAATATGATTTCTATTTTCTAGCAGAGGAATGCCAGCTTGTTTTGGTTTGCCCTTGGTTGTAATGCCAGAAACATTCTTAAATATCGCTATCTTTGCTGGTGTTAGGAAACATTCTTTTTCTTGTTCATTCTCTAATTTGGATGGACACAGAGGTTGCTCCTGCCTTTTGATTTGTAATGTTTGTTGGTAGCCAAGGAGTCAGAAGCTTTTCCTTTTTTTTTTTTTGTTTAGTTTTGGGGTTTTTTTGTTTTTACTTGAAATATTTCACTGCAAATGTTGTCCCCCTTGTTGCTCCATTCTCACTACCTTTGTTATCCTTTCAAAGGACTGTGTCCTCTGACACTGAACAAGGGGTGCAGAAACTGCAGGTGTTCCAAGGACCTGATTAAGAGCTTGTATTAGTGTTTAAAGCTCAAATAGAATCTATGTTTCCATTTTTACTGCTCAGAAGGAGGTGACACTGCTGACCTCTATAAAAAAAAGGGGGGAAAAAAGGAAGAAGAAGAAGAAGAAAAAAATAAAGAAAGGGGAAAAAACCTTTTGAAAACAACACGTTAAAATACTTCCTTTATTATATTAAAGATTTCAGAGGGTCAGCTGGCTGACTGGAGGATTCAATGGTCGGTGAGAGTGTTAAGGAAGAACTGTTCAAGGGGCTTGTTTTATGAAAACCATTGGAACTGGGAATTCATTTTCTTGGACCACAGGTATGAGCTGCAAGAGCACAAGCTGAGCAGGGCTGTGTGGGAGGTACTGTTTGGGACTTTCTTGCTGGAGTGGTGCTGGTGGCCAAGGGAGAAGACCAGTAGCTTAGGCTGGGGCAGTTATCACGGGACAGAATATTTCAAGTTTGATGAAGTATGAGGGACAGGCTGCAGGAGTCAGATCTGTGAGCTTGCAGTCTTGCTGGGTACCTCTGTTTCCACACACATGATGAATGAT
Organism: Serilophus lunatus; assembly: GCA_013399895.1. NCBI lineage: Eukaryota > Metazoa > Chordata > Aves > Passeriformes > Eurylaimidae > Serilophus > Serilophus lunatus. The sequence goes on along the minus strand of VXBA01001029.1, from coordinate 1,173,791 downwards.
GGAGTACCCTAAGTTTCCAATCATTTGTACGATTTTTCAAGATCCAGCCTCTTGGTCAGACACAATTTTCTTACATAACCCCACAGGCATTATTCCTGACTCCCACTCAGCAAGGCTGCAATCAGGTCCCTCTTTCTCGTGTTATGCTTGTATTTCCTTTATCATTTACTTCTGCAGAATTGATGCTCAGGAGCATTTAAGCCCCTTCATTGCCTTTTCTCCAGTACTGCTGTAATTCTTTGTGTTAACCTGACTTTAGTTTGTCATGCAAACATGGAAACAGCTGCAAACAAGATATGCCTTAAAAATAGCTACAATGGAGCCAGATATCTGATAATTGATATGGTGTAGTTCAGATTGCAAACCAGAAGCAAAGAGAAGGAAAGAAAGGAGTGCATATCAGGAAGCTGCTCAGCTTCTTCCTTGTGCTGCAGAAGAATGGCATCCCTGGGACCAGAGCTGGTGCTGCTGGTGCACCCACTGAAGCTGGAAGGGAAGTGTCCACTCCCCCACACAGGTCCTGGGACTGCCATGTGGAAGGGTTCTTCTCCCTCCCAATGTCCCAGCACAAGAGAAAATGCCCCCTAACAATCAGGCTGCCTGCTGCTGATGCACACATCTAGAAAAACAGATAAATATGAACATAATCCAAACCAATCCAACAGGGTGTCAGGCATTGTATGGGCCTCCCAGCACCTTCTCCAGTCCTTTATCCTTTCTCAGGGAGCAATCCCTTGAAAGTATTTAGGCAGTCCATGAAGGAAAAGGGCAGGAGTCCTTTGCTGGTCAAAGACAGCCTGGCTGCTTTGCTGTATTTTGTAGTACACTTTTCTTCTCGCCTTTTAGTGCAAGTTCTCAGCTGTTCATATTCTGATCACACAGGAGGAGCTCTTTTCTGCAACCCTTCCATGCTGACTGTGCTCAGGCAACTCTGGCCTGTTTTTAGTAGGGTAGTTCTCTGTTTGAGGTGTCTATGAATGAATTTGAAGTATGGTAGGGTTTCTTTGGTTTAGGAGGGGTTTTTTTTCCCCACGGAAAATCTTTGCTTTTTGGCTGTGGAGAGTCTATAACCTCTCTACAGCTTGTATGTACAAAAATTCCGGTCCAGCAGCCACATGCCTCTCACCGTGGTGGTTACCATTCGCCTTCAATTACCACCTACTGGTCTGCATGTTCAGAGCATCCACAAACCCTGATTCCTGGGAAACATGGTGGTGGTGAAGTCTGCCATACAGGGATGCTGTACAAACCCATGCTGGTGATGCATGTCAGCAGGGGAAGTAATTCACTGTGTATCAAGGGCTGTGCCTATCCTGGGGAGCTGCCATGGGCAGAGGAGTCATGGCTGCCTTCTGACCTGGCTGCTGGGATGGAGCTGGAAATCACGCTGATCTTCGTGTTTGCTGGTGTTCTGTGTCTGCAGTGTTTGGGCACTTCTAGTCAATCCTCAGAAAACAGATATCTGATAGAAGAAGTACCCAGAGAGTCATAAATATTGTAGGATACAAAGTACTCTCTAGCCCCATTAAAGATGGATATTAAAATGTGCCTTACTTTGTAGAGGAAGCTTAAGGGGTGTGTAAAATACCATTGCAGAAAACAGTCATGTAGTTATTTACTCCTGCCTGAGATAAAGGCATGGAACATGTGAAACCTAAAAGCAATGAAAGGAAGTAACATAATGCAATATCCTATTGATCTGTGGGATTTGCTGCTGCTTAAGTTGATGGCGCCACAAGTAATATTTTAGTGGTACTAACTAGAATTAAAATAATTATAGGATGGAAACAAACCAAAACACCAACTCCTTAGGCTTAAAGCTTTCTGCTGTTCACTTGTCAGCTGGTGAGGTCCAGGGTGCTCTTCCATCCCTGCATACTACTGCAGTGATCAACTACACATACTACGAATGTTTTGTGTCTTGCTGTAGAGTCACTGGCAACATCTCCCCAGGCAGGCTGAGTGCCAGGTCCTCGGCTGATAGAAATCGATGGGGTGCTGCTGACTTGGGAGGCAGCCTGTCCCTGCCATGGGCTCAGCCAGCTCCTTCCCAGCCCAGCACCTGTAGGGAACTCATACATGAAATTAAGCCAGAAAATGTCCAAGTAACAGGGTAAGAAACGAAGGAAATCCCTGTTTCTGCTAAGGGGAACAAACAGCCTGGCATCTCAAAGCAAACAAGGGAGGATGGCATTGAGACTTGGACGGCACAAGGGTAGCAGGGAAGGTGTGGTGCAGTTGTAGGTAATCAGTAGCATTATGGCACTAAGTAAATGATTAATTTTAATTGTGATGTGCAACAGAACTGTAGTTGAAAGCTGAGCAAATGTGAGAGCTGTGGGACAGGTGACAGTAAGGAGACAACTTGGCCTTTCCCCAAGTGTCATTCCTGTCTGGTGGATACAGCTAAAATAGCTTTTGTTTCTTCCTTTTTCAGAGTAAAGAGGCAGCCAAGTTTTTCAGGAGCTGGGGAATGGGCTCCTGGCATCACCACCCCTGCAGAGCTTCCAGGGTACCCAGGACAAGGCTGGATACAGAAAGGCCTTGCTGCCTGCTTGCACTCAGGTCAGATCTCTTGAAGGCGTTCATGCCAAGCTGACTGCTTAGATGATTCCTTTCCAGTACGTAGCAGAGTTTCCATTACACTTCAGGCCAAATATATTTTCTGCTATTAGAAATTTTTTAAAAATAGTTAAAAATAAAATGCAGTGACTGCAGGAACAAGAGGAATTTTTCATGGGAAGGTCTGACTACTTTTGACTTGCATTAAAGCTGATTAATGGGGGCTCAGGTTGCATCATCCTTTATAACAGAAACCCAGCTCACAGGAATAGTTTCCTCTTTAGAGATGTGCTGCTTCAACAGGCATGTTTTGCAGATCACAGAGGGATTTAAACACCTGCTAAGACTAGCCTCCAAGGTTATCCCTGTCAGCCCTCTGTGAAGTGATACATAACATTCATTGAAGAGAACAAGGCAGTCCACTGAAGACTGAAGCCTTTCCTCCTGTCTCACTACCTCTCCCCCAATCCTAATATCCTCCTGCATACTTGGACCCTAAAATGTCACTAATCAGGTCTATGAGTCTTCTCTTCACAGTAACACCTTGTAGAGAGACAAGCTGGGAGCTGAGATTTCTGCCCTGGATTTTCATACATGCAAGGAAACAGGGGATTCAGTTAATTACCCATAGGACTGGCTGTGGGAAAAAAAAAGCCTCAAAATTTATCTTCTGGGCTTTCAGCTGCACATCTAGGAGCAGGCACTGCCGAGGCTCTGGGGTTTTTTCACCCGCCCAATAATGTGTCATGGAAATGTTCCTGAGAGAGCCAGGTAAGCTTTTTTCCCTTGGAACTCCTAATATCCCATTATGTTGCCATAACACTTGTTTTCCATGTTTCCTTGCTTTAAAGAGAGCCCCAAAGGCGGGTGAACAAAATCCTTTGCCCGTTTTGACTCCCCCTGGCTCTCGTGTGATGCTTCAGCACAGCTCTGAGTGAGGCTCTGGTATCAGCCCACAGGGATTTTGCAGGCTCTGTTAGCGCAGTGTCTGAGTCATACTCTAAAAATAGCCAGGAAAATGTCAGCCCAGCCAAAGTCATTGGCTGATTAACAATGAAGTTTCATGATTCTAGCTACCTCCAGACAGGCTCCTGATCTTAACTATGTATCAGAGCTTTTTTAAAATAGAAAAAATATATAACAAATTATGAGTAGGGGTTTAAAGAGAAACGAAAACTTGTTAGAGGTAATGCAGAAACAGCTTTCCTTCTCCTCCCCAGGAAGGTGTGTGATTAAGAAAGGGCTAGAGGGACTGTCTGTCTGGAAATGCAGTGTGTCCCTTCTAGCAAGAAGGATGAGAAAGAAATTAAAAACTGGACAGGAATGAAGACAAAGTAAGTCTGTGGTCCTTGGAGGCAATGTGGTTCTGTGACTGTGATCTCTGTAGAATTAGGAGATGGTCTTAGGACAACAAGAAGCCAGGCCCTGGGACATGGTGGAGGATCAGCCATGGTGCCTGTCCCCAGCTGTGGGATCTTGCCAGGCAGCGGTGGGTAGAAAGCCTCCTGCTAGGAGGAGTTGTGCTTGGCCAAGGGGGCAGATCTGCTTTACCGCAACTGTGCAGTTAAATGTCCCTCCAACATCTGTGTGCAGTGTCACCCAGTGCCTACGGATGAGCAGCCCATCTCTGAGCTGTGGTTAGGCATGGGAGCTTGGCCAGAGGTGCTGATGGAGGCAGGAGAGAAGACCCCAGGGCCAGAAACATCTGTCTGCTGCAAGGGTTGAGGATGCACCTGAAAGAGCACCTGGCAACCGTCCCATGAAGAGCTTCAGAAAATAAATAAGATGAAGGTAAACCTCTAAAAGCTAATGTGGTGCCAAGTGCAGAGGCTGTAGTGCTGCAGCAGCACCTTGTGATGGCCACATGTCCCTTGGGCCAGACACACCAAATGGCTCGAAGTGGTACCGAGTGTGGTGCTGGCAGATCCTTGGAAAGGGACCAGAAATACCCCTCTGGAGAAACAAGGAAATGAATTGGCAGCAAGCAAACTGGAGACTGGTGCCTGACAGCTGCTGCCAGATAGTGAATGCTTTGCCTGATTTTAGTGACTGATTTGCCTGTTCCTGTTAATTAATTCTGGAAAAGTCTTTGCTCCTTGTTGCTGATTTCTTACATGGGACTCAGCCAAACGCTGCTGCCCACATGGGCAAGGGGAAAAAAAAAAGGGATGTTCAGACATGACCAAGCTGTGGGAAATGCCAAGGACAAGGGTGGTGGTGCCAACACCCTCTCCAGTATCCGGTCTGTTTTGTGTGCCAGGGAGGGAGTGTTGTTTTCCTGAAGCTTTGGCAGTTCCCTTCACAGCCCCTTGTGAGCTCAACCCCAGTACAGTGTCCAGGACAGTTATACAGGGGGTCAGGACCAAAACAACATAAGTATGAATGAGCACACTGCCCCTGCACATGATCATTAAGTCATCCATTCAAGCAAATGAGCTTTTCTACCAATTTTTTCTGGCAGGGAATATGTTAAGTTACATGAAAAGATGTCTTGCTAGATTGAGTAGTAAAACAAAATTGCCATTAATGGCAAGGAAGGGAGAAGAAAAGCTTTTAACCTGTTATTCCCTCAAAAAGGAAGGAGATGTGATTCCCTGCCAGACCTCATCACGCTTGATGCAGCACAGCAGGATGCTCTCTGCAGGTACGTGCTGCAAATAGCTTTTCCACCCTGGAAGTCATTGCCTTCTCCCTGCACATCACAGCAATGGTGGGCCCGTGAAGGTGAAATCACATGGAAGAAACAGTGCTGGAGTGGAGTCACCTTGTGAGAGACCCTGGTACCTCCATGGCATGGATGTTCCTTTGCAGATGCTTGTAGTGGAACTGCTGACACCCCCTGGCATCACTCCCTGTGCTCACCCTTTAATGGCTGACTCACGGCATTGCCTGTCTGAGCCAGTGGGTGGGACAGTTGGGGTGCATCCATCGGGGAGGGGGACACATTTAATAACCCATAGTGCTGCAGCAGTGTGTCTGAGTTCTCTGTAGGAATATCGTCTTCCTCCACCAGGGGAGCTTCTTGTTCCTCCTAAGCTCATTGCCTCACTCCTTTGAAATTTAAGGCCACTGACCCATGGAGGAGCTACCTTCTTGTCAGCTTGCTGAGCCTCATGGATGAGCGAGCATTGCCTGCTAGGCTGAGACTCAGCTGCTGGGCATGTGAAGCAGGGTATGCAATGTGCTCTCCTGGATCCCTCCTTTGGCAGATAAAGGTTTCCATTTCTTTCAGAGGAAGATTAACTCCTCTCTGAAAGCACCTCCCTCACATTGCACTGCAAAAAGCTTTATGTTCTTCAGTTAGGGAAGCGGGCACAGCTTGATCAACTCTGTTTTGGGGTTTTAAATCCATACCTCTTTTTCACAATCTGTAGAAAGGTATATTTTCATGATAAGTGGAGTGGCTCCCCTTCTTCCAGCTCCTACCCAGGCCTATTGGTAGGCTATTGGTGATTCAAGAGAGGCGAGAGAGCAGCTATGTGCTTCACCAAGTGGATGCAGAGGTGGGAGTGGGTAGATTGTTTGATGCACTCTAAAATACAGATCCACTGGAGCATGGGCAGGGTTGTGGATCTGCATTGAGCAGCACAGGAAACACTGTGGAAGAGACCTGGATGCTGTTTGAACTAATGTAATTATTAAAAAAAGTTTTAAACATTCAGAAGTGTTTAAATCTTTCACTGATGCTGCTTACCACTGAAAGGTATGCTATGGAAAAGAAAATATTTCTGCCAAGCGACTTGTAAATAAGTATTCTTTAGCGACCTCTGAGCTTTAGTAGATGCATTTTTATAAGCTGAATAAATGCAAATTAGCAATAATGTTTCCCTGATTTGGCAGTCCTTCCTCTTGCACTGCAGACAAGAGAGGTGCAGCAGATAATGGGGCATTATTTATCTATGCTAGGAGAGGTCTCTTCCTTCTCAGTAATCAGAGAATAATTTTTCATGCCATCCTGGTGCCATAATATGCTCTCACCGTCCATCAGTGTCACCCTGCACTGTAAATCCATCTGTCATACCTCATACACAAGTTTGAAAGATGCAATTGTCTGAGCAGGCAGTGCAACTTTATCAAATAAGTATTTCAGGGCCACAGATAATAAAGCAGAGAGAGCCATGAATGAAAAACCCATCTATGGTAGGCCTCAGTATTCTGGCTGTTACCAGACTTCCATCTGGACATGTGGGTGAATATCTGGAAACAAAAGTGTAGGCACCCCTGGCCACTAAGGCCATTAGCTAAAGGGAGGCTGGCCATGTTGGCCTGCCTGGGCATAAGTTAAAAACAGATCCTGGTAGTCCAGAGACACATCTGAAATACATAGTATAGATGTGTGGATTTTCACCACATGGAAGCCACTGTTATTTTCCCAATGGTGTCAGTACAGTTTCACCCTGGTCTGAGTCTACTGACCTAAGTGATGATTGATGATAGAAAAACCCCAAAACTCCAAGTTATCCCAGATCCCACTAAGATCACGGACTAAGATGCAGCTGCTAAAATATCATTTGAAAATACTTATAATCGCAATAATTTTTAAGCTTTTCCTTCTTCAAAGCACAAGTCTACACATGAAAATTAGGGTAGATTATGGAAGATGTGGATTTATACTGCAATATTTGTGTCTGAAGGCTTCATTGGAGCATAATCTTATTCTGAGAGGAAAAAAAGCAGTTGCTTAATACAGATCAGTTCAACTCACTTTCTGATTTAAATTTGTTCTTAAATGTATCTAAGAAGTTATTTTGGAATGATTACACAGGTTATTCCTTACACTCGAGTTTTGTTCCTTGAACAGATTACACAGATTCCATTGATTTATATTTTTCCCTCCCACCTTTTTCCTCCTCCCGCTTCTCTAATTACTTTGATACTCAGCTACTAAAGAGCACACAGGAAATGCTGAGAGACTGACCTACAGCTGGCAGCCAGCCCCTGCTGAAAACTCCACCAGGTCAGAAACACTGCTTCTTTAGCACTCTTTTTTCTTTTTTCCTCCTTTCTGAAACTAGTACTGGCACTTTATTATCAACTCTGCTTGGGAGCAAATGCCTCTCTACAAATCAGCTGGGTTTGGGGTTTTTTGGTTGGTTGGTTTAGCTGGTTTTTTAACAGGAAATGTGGAGAAAGCAGGTGTGTAACTCTTTTCCCCGTTATCCAAATGTGACTGGACCTCCTGTTTCTTGCATTTGTTAAATGTCATGGACTGACTATATTACCCTCTCAATATCCTGAGGATGGTCTCTGTGTTCTCTGGAAGTCCTTCTGCATTAGGAAAGCACGTTTCCTCATCTTTTGATCCAAGCAAGAGGCAACTCCAAGAATTAAGAGAATTTACCTTATTGATGGTCATCTGTCACAGAAAATTACCACTGAGAGTAGTTGTGATTCATGGATCCTTTCAGTGTTGTTCTTATCCCAGCCTGTGTTTGATATCTGAAGATGTCTAAAGTTTCCTTTATATTTCTGGAGACACTGAAGACTCTCACAGATTTGAACCAAGGTTGTTGGATAATTTTCCAAGCACAGTCAGAGGGTTGGGGTCTAAAACAAGTGAAAAAAATAATTTTCAACAGATTAGTGCTCCAGCTAACTGTTGAAAGTTATAGGGTTGTCTCCAAAAGGGATTTTCAACAACGTGATCTATTTTTACAAAAACAATCAGAGAATCACTGACTCATTAGTGTTGGAAGGGACCTCTGGAGACCATCCAGTCCAATCCCCCTGCCACGGCAGGATCGCCTGGAACAGGTGACACAGGAACGTGTCCAGGTGGCTTTGGAATGTCTCCAGAGAGGGAGACTCCATAACCTCCCCGAGCAGCTGTTCCAGTGCTCTGCCACCTCAGTGTGAAGTTCTTCCTCATATTGAGGTGAAGCTTCTTGTATTTCAGCTCATGGCCATTTCTCCTCGTCCTGCCACTGGGCATCGCTGAAAAGAGTCTGGCACCACCCTCTTGGCACCCACCTCTGTGATATTTATATGCATCAGATATCAAGCAGAGCGAGAAGAAAACACTATAAAAATGTAAATGGACATGAAGGCCTGTGCTTTGCTGAAAGATGCATGCAACAGCAGGGCCTTCTGTTAGCCACAATTCACAGAATTGTAGAATAGTTTGTGTTAAAAGCAAATTAAGGGTCATCTAGTTGCAATATCTGTGATATATGGGTTTGTGTGAGACTGTGCTCATCTCTATAGCAATTTCCTTCTGTATCAAGAGCTTCCTTCCCTCTACTTGTATTTTTTTAGGAAAGGAAAAAAAATCAGACACATGTGACTTTCTACTCTCTGAAAAGCAAGATGTCTGTCCTTGTCTTGAAAGCAATTACAATTCAACTTTTCAGAGCAAACCACAAATAAAATAAGTCAGGAAGCTATGCAGAGAATGAAAAATATTCCTGGCTGCTTCCCTCTGATATCAACAAATTGATTTCTGAGGTTTTTCCTTTGTATTCTTATATATATATATATATATATGTGTACATGCATTTTGAAATATGTTGACTGTAACTGCTTTAATGATTATTTTATTTGAAATCGAATCAATCTTTTCTAAAGTAGTTGTTGTACAAGATTTTCTTCACTACTATTCAACCTAAAGTTGTCAGATTAACTTTCTTGAATTTCCACAACTCATTTTTGTGACTACAGAAATACCAATTCTGTGCATAGGTAAGCTTACAGAAAAACTGGATTCTGAGATATAAAATGGTTATTTCTCCTAAATTATTCGTTGCAAAATTTTAGAGGTTGAACGCTTGAGCCTCCATCCTACACCACAAAACTGATACATGCAGTGACACAGACTTTGGTCTTTATGTGAATGCCATCCATGCTTCTATAAAAGGCATAAAACCCCTCAAGTAAAGTATTTTATTGTCATTGTTTTCAACCCTAATTTTCCCTTGTCTGCAGTTGCTGATTTGTAAGGATCTATAAGCTGTGGACTTTTGAGATAGTTGGCAAGCATGAAAGCTTCTGAGTGGGAAAGAAAAAATCCACAGGTCATGAGGTATTTCCTTGGCATTTGACATCTTCTGTAAGGGGACAAACCAAAGTCCTTGGCATGGGTTTACAAAGCTATTAATAATGCATATGCATACAATCTACATAATAATACATCATAAATGAATTCTACAGAGAAACTAATGACATTAATCACTGGGGGACCTTTAGAATGGTATGGACAGTCATTTCAGAGCTTCCAACTGGTAAAAATATTCACTTGTTAAAAAGCTGTGGGCTGTTGTTAATAGAAAATTTTAACATTTTTGTACCTAAACTTGTTTCAGCTTCGGAATCAGTTTAAGATATGGTATGAGTTCCTTTGAAAGGATTTTTTTACTTCTTCTTCTACATTGCTATATTTATGGACTGCTCTCTATAATTTATAACTGATATTTTATAGTCTACTGTTATATTTTCAAAAATATACTTATCTACTCAGCACAGCTGAAGACTAAATAATAGCTCTGGTGCCCTACCTGTTGCGAAACAATTTCATACTTAGTCATTGTCTTGGTTTCAAGACAACTGTACAATTTAAATTTGAAAACAAGAGACCACAAAATATAGAAAAAAGAACAACAGCCCTGGTCCCAGCCCCAGCCTGTGACATGTGGTAGCACTTCCCCCCCTCCCTGCCGGGCACCCCGTGCCACCCTGTGCCCACCCAATAATTCCACAGTGGGGATGGGAGGGGAGAAAAAATTAATTCAAAACCAGAATTAAACCATAACAAATGGATTGAAGAATGATGTACCTTCCTCTCTCACTTCTGGCACAGATTACAAGAATGGCTCCAAGGCATTTTGCCCTGAGCTCTGATGTTAACAAGAGACGACTTATCACCAGTGATAGCAAATATTTTGCATCTTTGCATCTAGACAGAGTATGACCCTCCATCAAGCATATTTTTGTTGGATTTAGCAGTGCTTTTGCTCTTTTTGCATATGTTATGAGAGGAGGTACCCTGGAGCTTTGTACTAATATGTTTTGATCCACTGCCAGAAATAAGGGAAAGCCTGTCTGCTTCTACGGGGAACTGTGAGAAGATACTAGGACATTTTTGAATGCCTGAGCTGAATTAACCTGGAGCCTATGCAGCTCACAGCCACTTGGGCTAGGCTAGCTCCAGCTCCAGCTCCAGCTCCAAACACCCCTCGTACCACAGCATGGCTGTGAGAGGGTGAGGAGACTGGTGGAGAAGCTGGCTGAGCACTCAGGCTAGCACTGCTGCCAGTAAAAGTAAGCATTTTGTGTGGAGACAGAAAACCTGACCCCAGAATCTCAGCAGCTGCTTGGTGTGCAGCCAGGAGAAGTGGGATGGAGGAAGAGTAGCAGCCCAGAGCTTCTTTGGTCTGCACTGTTAAAATTGTGCATGATTTGCTGTGACTTAATTAACAAGGAAACCCAAATGAAGACAAGCTCCCTGCAGCTATGGCTGAGCAGCCACTGAGCTGCATCAGCAGTTCTCCATCATCAGAAACAAGAGTGAGATCTGGTTTTTCCTGGGGTGGCAGGGCAAGGTAGAAAGGACTAAAGCTGTGCTGGTTATAAGCAGAATAAAATCACCTTTTAATTGGATATTACCTTCAAATAAGAGCTTTAATTTTACCTTGCATGTACCTCAGTTACATCAGTCGCATACATGGCTCGGAAATCTTCCAGTTCTTTCTTCCTTACATCTGAAATTTGACCTTCCTGTTTGCCTCAGCTTTCAGACCTCTAAAACTACGTGTTTCTCCAACGTGTTGCAATTCAGGATTGTTGGAAATTCTGTTGGCAATGTATACACAGTATGTATACTAATAAATTCATTTGAAAATAAACCTGGCAAATGATTCACTGGATACTGACTGTCACCCTTTATTATTGGCAAACATACCTTACACATCTTACACATTGTCTACAAATACATGCATATAGACAAATAAAATGTATATGTGCTTATTTACCAAAGTTCACATTATTTTAGTGTTCTTTTTTCATTTGCATGAAAAACTCAATGAGCCCAAAATCGGTGCCACAAAGGGTTGTTTGTGGGTGTCCACACACACACACCGCCACCCCTGTGTCCTCCCACCCCCCTCAAAGTGTAATGTGTAAAGTAATAGTTTAAATCAATGTGTAAGGTTCTACAGATACAGCTTAAAGTGCAGTGACAAACAGAGTAGGAGTTCAGCTGGGAGCATACCTATCATGTATACTAGATTTTTGGAAGGTTTAGGAAAAGATTTGGGCATCTGTGGTATAAAGCACAGGCATGATCCTCTCTGCTACAACAGACTTAATTCCTATGATGTTCTAAAGGCCTTATCTAACAGAAATTTTCACCCCAAAGCTAAGAAATAAAGCTCTGCATGCAGATGTACTTCTTCCTGACTCATGATTTCTAACATATCTCTAATACACTGCACTCTAGACTATAAAAAATGTAGTGGGTTTTTAGAACAAAAATAATTCTAAAACTTCTGACTTCTTTAACAGAAGTTTTACTTCTGATACAAATCAACTTTTACATATCTTCTACATCAAAGCAAGTGAGCGGAGAAGAGTAAAAAGATATCAGAATTACTACAGGACAACTAACAAAATGACACAAAATCCCTGGACAAGATCACCTTGGAAGTTAACGGTCCATGTGAATTGCAAATCCAATGAACAGCAAAATAAAACATTAACTGTATTGGAAGCACAGCCCATGATGTAGTTCAAGTTGTGATCCCATTGCCACAGCTCTGCATGTTTGTGACTTGTTGGTCGTGTGACTTTCTCAACAGATCTCTTTTAGAAGTGATATTTTCTGTGACTGCTCTCAGTGGCTGTTTTCAAGTAAAATTCGTAGAAATTCCACTTCTTGGTTTTTGAGCTCTGCACAACTGAGAATATCCACCCAAAAATGACCCAGACTGTCATTTTCTACAGAAAGCTATTGCCTGTACGTGTAGTCAGCTGTAATATTTGATTTATTTAGATAAATTTTCCTAGGCAGTGCTATGGAAGGTGAACTGTTATAAATAACTGATGAATCATTTTTAAGTATTCCTGAGGGGAAGCTTGTTCTTACCGGCACCTACTGGTCCCTAATTCCCTCACTACAAATTCTTCCCATACAGTTCCCCTGGGGCAGGAAGCACAGAGCAGCTCCTTCCATAGGAGTCACAAGGACAAGACACGATCACAAGCCAACATGAAATAATTGTCCAGCCCACAGCAGCCATTTCTTCTGAGGGGAGGAGGCTGTGAGTTGTATTCTGCAACTTACCACTAGTTTTGCTTTTTCATGTTCAGTCAACATCTGTATTTTTAAAAGACCTGCACAGTGATATGCACACTGCTAATGTGTTCTTCACCTGGGAGCTGTGCAGAAATTGCATCCACCGTGTTGGTTTCTATGTTCTACACTTGTTTGATCTGTTCACTGTGGATGTGTCCTAATATCAAAATATACTGCCACTGTCTTCTGCTCACAAGGAGAAGAGGAGGTTGGAAGAAAAGCAAAGAGGATCCTAACAAGAAATACCAAATTTTCCAGGCCAAGACTAGAAAGGTGAGAATAACCAGATTTAACAAAGAGGATGAGGGGTGAGTTGTGGCCGGATCGCCTCCCTAACACCCACCAGGTTGTTGCCCCTATACGAACCTCTGCAGTTTCAGAGAGCTCAGAAGCCACTACCAGTGCTCACTTGATGAAGCAATATGCCTGTGACAAAGCATTTTTTTGACTCATTTTCCTTCAGCTACCTCCTTGAAAGGAAGTAGGTTAATTTGAGACATTGAATGGGGATGGGGTAGGTCTGAATTCATGCAAGTGAAGGGGGGCAGCTGCAGGGGTTTGTGTGTCCATTTTGAGAGGAATAAGAGCTGGCCTTCCACGCTGCTTCACAAAATTGTTTCATACCTTTTTCTTCCTGCGATAATCAGACTTTTTATCTCCCTTCACCTAAATATTTCTCTTGCAAATTTCCTAGGAATTACAGATTTACTAGGAGTCCGGTTGACATCACACTGGGTGTCAGCTCATCTCAAAGCTACAGACGTGCATTTCAAAGTCTCTTTTGTCCACAACTTGTAGGTGAATGCTGAAATATATGGGTCTTTTTTTGATCTACAAATCCAGTATTAATATTAACAATTAAAACTTGCATTCTTTCCTCTTTTATGGTTCAGAGAGCTAATGTATTAGGTTTTTGTAGCAGAGTAGCTTCAGTGAGAAGCTGCCAGAAGCTTCCCCTGCCTGATGGAGCCACTCCCAGCCAGCTCCAGGATGGATCTGCTGCTAACCAAAGTAAAGCCCATCAGCAGGCACAAGGGAAAAAAAGAAAATCAACTGCACAATTGCAACTAGAGGAAGAGTGAGAATATGTGAGTGAAACAAGTCTGTGGACACCAAGGTCGGTGAAGAAAGGAGGGGAGGAGCAGAGGACCAGGTCAGTGTTTCTTTACATGGTTCATTCATAAAAATTATTAGAAACCAGTTCATGTGTTTGGATTTTCCCAGGCTATGTGGACTTACTGTGATAGCAAACCTGTCCTCCAAGTACACCAAGTATAATGCCATTATTTATAGGGGATTTTAATGTATTCAACTGCAAATGATGTGATACTTCCAAGGGAAGTCAGCTCTTCAAATTTCAGTATCTTAACTAATCTTGGTCCTGTCTGTTATTTTCAATATGCAGGCAAGGAAGTGGCAAACAGTTTATTACCCATCATTTAGATGTCAAATCAAACATATTTTGTCAGCATCTCAAGAGCCATCCAATTCCTTTAAGGACATGTAACAGAAATTTTTACGTATCAATCCAGATACCAGCTGACACATAATAATTTTTTTTCAGCATTTAGTCACGCAAAGCAAGATTCCTTGCTGATGCATCTTCAATGATACTTGCACTGGGTTGTATTAGGAGTTTCTAGGGTATGTGCCACATACTCTTATATTTTGTAAGCAAGCAGAGAACACCTCAGAGACGCTTAAAAATAACATAAAATAGGTAAAATGAAAAAACCCCACACAGCACAACGATCTGTGGAATAAGATTATGATTATTCAACTGAACCCTATTTGTCCCAATTGTTGGGGTTTTTTTCAAAAGGGTCTTGGTAAGATCATCCAGGAGTTTAACATGAAAATGATGCCTCCAGTTCAACCCAGGTTCAAAGTGTCAGAAATAAGTATCAAAAATAATTGGTTTTCTGAAGAGCCTGTTCATCGGAAGAGATACAAGCAGAACCAACAGAACACATTTATACTGACTACTACTATTTTATTTTAAAAACCAACCAACCAAACCACCCCTACCCCCATTTACAGACTGTCTCCAAAGAGACACATCCACACCCACAAATTATGTTACCATCTCTATGCCAGCACTTCCTAAATCGACTTCTTTGTTGACTCCCTCCATACTCACATTGCATTGTTTGGTAAAAGGTAATTAAACAGAAAAGGTAATTAAACAGAAGAATTGCAATTCTTCAAACTGAGTTTGTAAGCCAAACCAGAGGGAAAATTCTATACTCTGCTTCGTGATGTCTTCCTGCCCATTTCTGCTTTGAAGATCTCTAAGGCATTTTTCAGGTTTCTGGTTGCAGCAACCTGAAACATTCCTGGAGATCCCAGGCTACAGTAAAGAAAGAATTGGAGTAAACTAGCTGCAAATTAAATTAACTCTGTAAATCATTCAATACACAAATGACGAGATGGAAAGATCAGAACTCTGGCTTTTACTTGTTTCTGTAGGTCTAATACAGATTTTTTCCTCATTTTCGATGGAATGTTGCTTTTCTAAGTAATTTTATATCAGATGTGCATTCTATTTTAGGAAAACAAAACTAGTGTACAGAAAAGCAAAGAGTGTCATCAGAGAGTAAACAAAATTTAATCTGAATTTAAGGATAAACAAACCTAACCAGTTTATGAATGGACAAAGCTAATTAAGTCTTACGACGCTCATAAAAGTATTTAAATGTGGATACTTAGCATAAGTAATTCATGAAGAGATTCTGGGGTAAGTAATTATTTAGTATTAACACTCTTAAAGCCAAATTCAGTTCAGCATTTCTCTGTTTTTCAACATAACTTATGTTGTTCCTCAAGAAACCTGTCATCTACAGCTGGTTGAAATTATTAATTACAGGAGCATGTAATGAAACTACTAAAATCTTTACAAGAAACCTCATTCCTTGCCAGTGTTTTTCCTCAAACTTTTTCACTCCTGTCATGCTGGAGAAGCAGTGCCAATGAAGCTGCTTGCTGAACTGGTTGAGCGACTTCTCATCTTCCTGGCTGCTGGTGGCTCCAGAAGGTGCAACCGGGAAGGTGCAAGATGGAGTTGAATCACTGAATCTGAGAGGAAGGGCCAATTCTCTGTTACCAAGATTTTTCTCCTATCGTCTCACTGAAACATCATAACAGTGCCTTTTTCAGGGCATTATAATATCAGCTGCAATCAAATGTTTCTTGGCTTTCCATTTGTGTCAGTAACATTGGCTCAGCTATGTGTAGACTCCTGAGGCGTATTCAAAGAGCTGTTTTTCTTCTCAGCTTTATAATCATGTCAGCTTTGTTGCCATAGGAAATTTTAATAACTTCTTTGGAGTTTTCATTCTTAAGATTTTTCTGTTTTCATTCCACTGGAAGATGGCAGATGTTGAAATTCATATACATTCATCTTCATGCTTATGTAGTCCCCACATTTAAGAACAAGCAGCTTTGTTATGTAGACTGAACAAACTATGGATTGGTTAGTTTATCCCTTAAGTTTGTTGCAATGGCAGAATAATTAATCTGTCACAATGTTAACAAATAGTTGTAAGATGAGAGTATAATTGTATTTTATCTTGAACACTCAAAATACAGTCTTGTGGAAGTAGGTTCTGTCAAAGCTTGTTCCTTTTTTGGCAGGGTGAAAATTAGTTATTTAGTTAATAGAAATAGTAGAGTTGGTATCATATGTCTGGATTTTGCAGAAAACAGTTTTAATTGTAAAGATGGATCTTATATGAAATTAACTTGGTCAGGTCTCTTCCAACTTAGTAATTCTGGGATTCTGTGTGATTCTGTGATAAGGTCTGGGTGTAAAGCAAACCCAGAGAGATACTTCAGAACAAGGGGGTAATAGTGATTGGGAAAGCTTGTAGCAGTCCATGTATAATTTTAATATTCTACATAATCAATAATCTCCTAAAGGTTCTTCATGACACTGTTTCTAAATGAAACAAGGATTGACAAGATAATAAATAGTGATGTAGGGTCACCGCTGTATCCAGACTCAGACCACTCTACTACAGCCCAGTGCCTATGTCCAAAAACCAGACAAAGGTAAAGGGTGCCAGTTATAGACAAAATGTGGATCGCTGCTTTGGAAAGCTTTGCTTCATGAAGACTTAGGATAAAGTGCTCAATGTGTTCCCAAGTGCAGTGCTGTGTCAAGAAAACAAAACAAACAAAACAACAACAAACAACTCAGACAGAATGTCTCCAAACAAGCGAAGAGATCACAGAATATTCTGAGCTGGAAGGGACCCACAAGGATCAAGTCCAACTCTTAAGTGAGTTGCCCATACAGGAATCAGACCCACAACCTTGGTATTATTAGCACCAGGCTTTAACCAACTGAGCTCCTCCTGTTTCTGTCAATTGGCAAAGCTCTGTTAACATACAGAGTCCAATTCTGACACCTACACACGAGAAATTATCAGAGTCCAAAGGATCTTACACACATGACAGGAGAGCTGGAAATTTTGAGTCATATCCAACACACCTAATGAAACAAAGTTGTCACAGGCAGCTGTTATGGGCTGTGGACAGGCACCTACCTTATCCATGGAGAGCCTGGTTTACAAACCAGGCTTTATAAAGAGTAAAGTAGTCAATATGGCACCTAAAGGTAGACATATATAATATATTGCTGGAAAACTTTATACCAACCTGCAACAAGTTGTCCCTTTGTCATGACACAACAGCAGGATCTCACAAGAAAAAGCCTAAAAAAGCTGTCATTCACAGTGAGAGAAAAAGTAGTCAGTGGCATATTGAAGAAGAGCTGTCATATTTTGTATCCAGAAGTATAGAAAAATGTTTTGCAGAATATGAAACTTTTATTTAAACATCCTTGGAGAGGTAGATTCCTCATCCAGACTGAAAGCTTGCAGTCATTTTGTTTCTCCTCAATATAGCCTCCTGTTGTTGCAACCTGAACAATGTGTGCACTCCTCAAAGGTAATTTTTTAAGACTTTGATATTTTACCTTTGCTCCTTTCCAACTGAATGGCTGTCCCGTACCACTAGCAAATGCTACATTATAAGAAGTTCTTCTGGGGGATAAGTGGTAAAATATCTGCTTTGTTTAATCTTTTTCCTGCTTGAGTAGTGTTAGTGTCCATTAGTCTGATGGTATTACACAGAATGGTTGTTCTTCTACAATCATGTTTATTTTCTTTCTTGAGAGGTTTATAATATATCATTATATGAAATAAACCTTTAGTTTGTATCGATAGCTGCTCTTGATTTCTTTAACTCATTTTTCAAAATTGAATGACATATATTGAAGTTTTAAATCCCAGTGGCATGGAGAATTTTAAACAGTCTCATTCAGCATTAAAAACCACAATGAGGTTGCAACTGGATAAAGTTTGTTGTGGTTTTTTTCACAAAAATATTATAAAACATGTAGGGGCAATTATTTTTTATTTCTATTTTAGACTTTTTAAAAATTCCTATTATAATTAATAGGGCTAGCCAGAAGTTCTTTATTTGCTCCCATATTACATTATGAGAAAGAAACTTTTGAAGCTTTGAAATGGAGCATTAAGACTCGATAAAACCTCCCCAAAACACATAGACAAGTATTTTGTATGAGGGCTAAAAATACATGTTGAGCATGCAAGGGGAAAAAAAAATAATATTTACTTCAACAAAAAGGTCAGCCATGATAGCACACCACCTATTTTACAGTACTGTGAAACCAGATCAGGTTTCCATTTAAAAATGCCTTGATACTATCTACAAAACAGCAGCAAAAAGACACAATACAATCTTATTTTAAATGTAATTTATTTGAGTGATGACATTTTATTTCTTTCCAGTTTTATTCAGGTGTCCTATGATGCTTAATGGAAAATAAATAAGAAATATATTAGAAATTCTGCTTTTTTTATGCCAGTAATATATGCCACCCTACTCACATGTAAAAGTGAATAATTGGCACTAATAAGGTGTTTTCAGTGCTTACAACTTTCCATTCATAATGTGAAATACAGTAGTTGATAGAATTTTGCTTTCGCTAATGATTAGAAAATATATTAGCAGTAAGATTTTATTTCAAAAAGTAGTTCCCTGAAAAGTTAAGAGGAGCTGGTATTTCTTCACAGCTTAACAGATGGGTGGTAACTCTCCTTATCAGAGCATTAGGAGCAGCAGAGGCTCCGGGCCTCTTTTGTCCTGGATGTGTATTCTATCTCTTTCAGATGCATGCTTGCTGTAAAACCCAGATACCTACCTAATCTTGAGAATTCTTGGCCTCAGAAAGAGGCACCCCTTGTGAACATTTGGTTATAAAAACCAACCAGTTTTGGAGATTCTTTGCGCCTCTGACTTGGAAACGTACCGAGTCAAGCGCCCAGCGCTGTTTGCCTTTGTTTTAGAATAAATTGCTTTTGAAAATTGAAATAAATGTGGGCCAGTTTCTCACACATAACAGTCTGTGCCCACTGCTGAAAAGCAGAACAAGGAGTTGGAAGTGGGAGGAGGATGCAATTTAACTTCCAAGCTACTACTTGGCATATAGTTTTTAACGAGATCTGGTTTTAAAAAAACAACCAACAAACAAACAAACAAACCCCAACAAACCAACAACAAAAAAAAGAACAAAAACCCCACAAAAACAAACAAAAAACCCCAACCAACAAAACAAAACCCAAACCAAACAAACAAAAACCTTCACAAAACCTAAAACAAGAAACTTGTTTTCAAAGCTGTAAAAAACTTGTTTTTTTCAAAAGTTTTTGGGAAAATTGTTGCTCCTAAAAAACCCTTTGAGAGTGAGGTCACTTCAAAAATACCAACATTTCAAATAATCTCATTCTGTGATAAATTCAGAAAGGGTGAAGGGGCTCTTCTGCATTCCCACTCAAAGTGCAGCTGCCCTTTAGCAACGACAGTGACCATTCCCCATGGTGCAGTGAAACTCAGAGCTGTGCTGACAGCTTTAAGTGTCCATCAGATGTGGTCACTTCCCTCTCCCAAGCTGTTTACCTACACAGTAACAGCCACATGACTTCCACCGCAGACAGAGTCATTTCTCCCATGATCATGTGTCCATCGCCACATGATGAGCACTGGGCATCAGCTCCATGCCAGCACCAGTCGATGGAAGGCTAAAATCTATGGCAAAGCTACAGCCTATGCATGAGTACTTTGTGCTTGGAATATGGTTTTTATGTTTTCTTAGAGGTTTAATTGATTCTTGTCCACATCTTTAATAACCAAAGATAAGTATCTGATTGGATAGTAAACAGTTTTCTGACTAAAGGGATGTCAGCGAGTCCAGTCCTTTTCTGACAACTTGGAAATCAAGCAGCGGTCAGTGTTGCAAGGGTAGAAAACACGTGTTATCTATAGATATTACTGTTCCCTTTGAGTGTGCTTGGCGTACCTGCCAAGTATTACTGGTTTATTTTAGGGCTTTTGAGACCCTCAGAAGTTCCCTCTTTCTTAAGCAGTAGGCACGAGGTGGTCTACAGCAGCAGAGGTGAATTTCAAATGTGGTGTGGGTACAGCAGAGAAGGGGTATTTCAAGAGGGACTGCGGGAAGAGGACGGTCTCACTGCCTCTGACTTCCTTCAAAGCTGAGGCCAAAGCACTCTCTTCCTTTTAACACTTAGTTTTACAAACTTCTCTGAGCCACAGGAAGAGAAAGTCCAATCTTTCGAGGCAGGTAGTTAAAAAGAGGGAATTATGGAATGGTTTAGGTTGGAAGCAACCTTAAAGGTCGTCTCGTTCCAACTGCCCGCCATGGGCAGGGACACCTCCCACTAGATCACACCGTCCAAGCTGGCCTTGGACACTTTCAGGGATGGGGAATCCACAACTTCCCTAGGCAACCTACTCCAGTGCCTCGGCACCCTCCTACTGAAGAATTTCTTCATAATATCTAATCTCCACTCGCCCTCTGTCAGTTTGAAGCCATCGCTCCCTGTCCTACCACTACATGCCACTGCAAAATGTCCCTCTCCAGCCCTTTTGTAGCCCCTTCAAGGAAGGCGCCCCCCTGAGCCTTCTGTTTTCCAGGCTGAGCAAACACAACTCTCTCAGCCTGACTCCACAGGAGGGTGAGGACCCCCAGAGCTGGATGCAGTATTCCAGGTGGGGTCTCACCAGAGCAGAGGGGAAGAATCCCCTCCCTCA